>VZTI01000140.1:1255726-1297284 GCA_013397865.1 Struthidea cinerea | reverse complement strand
TCTCTGGTGTGTTTTCCCTTTTTTGCCTGTGTCACTCCTCTAGCCAGAAAACTTTACTGCAGTTGGTTTTCTGCCCTTTCCCTCATGTCCACATGCTTATCTCCACCGGGCAGGGATCTATCTGAATGATGCCAGAGGTAGTTCAGGAAATAAATGCTGGGTAGGGCCCATTGCAGACAGCAGGTGCGTTGGACTGCAGCACACCAGCGCCCCCCACACTGGCTTCCCATGGAGGCACAAGACGGGCAAAGTGCTTCGGCATGAAGCTCCACATGGATCCATGCAGGTGGGGAAGGTGTGGCTGTGCCACTTGTCCCCACATAGAGGAGCACTTGGAGCAATGGTGTGCCCTGCCAAGTGTTACGCAGAAGTTCCAAGACGTGTCCTTTCCAGGAGCTCCCAAAACAGCCAGGCTGGATGGTGCCCTTTCTCTAGTTCAGTGCAGGGTGTAGCTTGTTAATCATAGGCAGATGAAGTGTGAGGCAATTTTTTCTTAGTTTTATCTATGTAATTGACAATATTTCCTTTAAAATGGCAAGCTGAAGATTGGGACATATTTATTAAGTCCTGTGAACTTGAACAATGAGCTCTTTAATACAGACACAGGGTATTTTGTGCTCCCAAGAATAAATCCTGATGTTTGGAAAGGGCGTATCAAACATAGATGGTGCTGTTTGAATCCAGCTTTTGAGAACAAATGATGGCAGTTACCCAGGGCTGCGTGTCAGGGGCACTCCTGTTGCACAAAGCTGTTTGTAGTCTGAAGCACTCAGCTGAGTTTTGTTTAGGGTCCTCTAGTCAGAATAGTCAGAAAAGCAGTGTGATGCCAGAGGGTAGTCATAACCAAAATGATTCCAGCTGTCAACACAGTGGAGAGACTTAATTTTGTGGGCCCTAAGCTAAAGGCCAGTGAGTGGCTGACTCAGTGGTGCATGAAGTTCCCTGTCTGGGGCTGAAGGAGAGTGTGGTGGCCCTGGAACTCTGCGCTCAGCACCTGAGCAGCAAACCCGGCACAGTCAGCAAGGTCCATGCCAGCACTGCATCGCCGAGTCAGAGCAGAGCAGGAGCAGAGCATAGTTATCTCTCAGGGCTGAGTCTGGGGTGTCTTGTGTAGCCTGGTGCTGCTCTCCTGATTACAAGGCTCCATCCAGTGCAGTGTCACATCTCCACCACCCACAAAAACCTAAACTCAGCTCTAATTTACTGTCCCATGCAATCTCTTTCCTGAATCATCAGATCGACAGCCAGTGTGCAGCATATCTCCTCCTTCCATAGTGCAAGCCATGTGTGTGTGCACGTGAGAGAGCAGCATTCACTGTCTAGGGAGCCAGCCCGGGCAATTCTGTCATTTACAGGTCTGTTCCACTGCAAAGGGACTGCATCACTTCCAGATGAGAGATGGCACAGAATCAAGCCTGTTATATAAATGAATGGTCCGTGTGGAGTTGCACTCGTTGATCCTTATGGGTTTCTTCCAACTCAAAATATTCTGTGATTCTCTGCAGGGCTTAAAATATGGCAGATACCATGTATTTAGCAACCAGTAGTGTAAGAACTACAACAGCAAAAAAATCAGGATGTGGAGAAGGTACTACTAGTTAGACCAGGGTGGACAACAATGATCTGCTGCCACAAGCCAGAATGAACCAACAATTACATGTTACCATCAAAATCCCCCAGTGAAACACTGAAGTGAAGCTCAGATGTATTAGCATCTAGAGACACTCCACAAAATTGTTGGAAGATGTGAGTTTCTAGTCAATTTTAAGTCTTCTGCAGCTTTTTCATTCTGCTGAAATGCAAGTGAAATAATTGGAGTCGTGGAGCATGGAAAAATCCTTGCCTGTCAAATTCAGTATGGATATATTTTCCTTGATTTTCCTTCTAGGAAACCTCCTAGGCAAATCCACAGCAGAAATGTGTTACAAATACTGTGTGTTGTTGTGAAGAATATCACTTCATACTGTATGAAATAAAAGAATTTTGGTAAATTCGACTAATTCACAAAAAATCACCTTTGCTCTTTGCAATGAAAATAACTTATTTATCTTCATATTTACACCTAAATAGTTTCTAGGCTATGAGCTGCCAGTAACCTCAAGCTGCAGCCCTGCTGGGTGAAGCACTGTTTGGTCACTTGTGTTATTTCAAATACTCGCTGTAGGTTTATTCTGCCTTGTTTTGGCAAAGCATTTGCCTGTGCTTTAGTAAGAACAATTCGAACCATGTTTCTGAGCAAAGCCTGTCTTTTTTCTTTTCCCTTATTCTATCCATTGTTATTGTATGGGACTTCTATGAAGTTTTTAAGCTAGTGAGTGAATTAAGGGCCTGGAACCATCAGCCAGAAGCTGTGAGTGGAAGTTGGGCTTTCATGTACTGAAAACGGTCTTGTGCAATAAGGTTGACGTTGCATTCTGGATTTCCTTGCGCTTACAGTTTCTGATTCCTTCGGGTTTCAAGGAGTAAATGAGAACCACATAACAGTGAGAGCTGTCTCTTCATGTGAGGGAAGAGGTTTGCTGGTTTTGGCAAAAGGCTTTGGCTGGTATAAATTTTGAATGTGAGCAAGTATGATGCAGTCTCTCCCTTTAGTCACAGTGGGTGGGATGCAGCTGACCAGATGTGGACATCTTCCTCTGAGCTGGATGTCTGGATGCACAGCCTCCCTTTACACAATGCTAGTTACCTCATGGTTATGTAAACGTCTAAAACAATGAAACAGATCAGGTCCTAGAAGTATTTATTTCCCTTTGTGACTTTCAAGAGGACCCAGAGCAACCCACGGAGTCATAAAATGCTTCCTTGCAGACACCTGAAATTAGACATGCTGAATAATACTCTAACAATTTGATCCAACTGCCTTTGAGGTTAGCCTCAGGCAACATCACTGGGTATTTTATAGGTCTTTAAAGGCATTTGATGTGGAAGGCAGGGCAGAGGTTGTCACTCAGATAAGTGCAGGTAAAGGAATATTGCTGAATTTGACTGATGCCATGAAAGATTGCTGCAGCAGGTTAGCAGTGCTGTGCACATCTGTGACAGCTGCCACAATGAAGTGATCTCCCCTAAGCAGGCAGATGGAGGCTGAGACCTAAGCCACGACCATGCTGGGAATAACATGGGTGCTGCTGGAGATGGAGCAAAAACACAAATTGTTTTTATCACCCTGTCAGATTTATCCAGTGAACTTCCTTAAAACCACAGTTTCCTTTCAACAACTCAACTTTCCAGCTGGGAGCTAAAAATGCCTGAGCCTTTATGTCTCTCAGGGATTCTCTTGTGCTGTACTTGGCCTTTTCTTCACTGTCTTCCCCAAAAGCCATAGCAATGACAGTATTGGCTATGTATATGACATGTTTTAATTCCATTTGCAACCACTGCATGGTACGGTTAGCACTAATCATGGCCTGTGCTTGCCACAACAGCGTGGGTGCTTACAAGTCCAAGTGGCAGCTAGACACCCATCTGCTATGCATGGGCTTGGGCTGTGTCTCCAAACACAATTAATAGTTGTCTGATAGCAGAAGAAGTCCGCAGCAGTTTGCTTCTGTTTTCCATTAATGAATCTCTCCACTGTCCTTCTGTAGGGTCCAGTTAAGCAGATGGATTCATCTCTTGCGGCCTGTTGTCTTCACACCACTATGTTGCAGGAAATGCAGTGTGCCTGACAAAGGTCTTCTGAGGGACCAACTACACAAACAGAAATGCCGCCTTAGCCACTGCTATCAAATGACCTGCTGCATCCCTTCATTCTTCTTCTAAAGACAACCTGGCCCTTCTGTTTGGCGGGCTCGTTAGCAGGAGGAGAAATGGAGTGTCTGAGGTATGCCATTCCTGTATCTCTTTAAAAGTTTTTATGGCTGCGATGATGAACGCCGCTATTCCCTCCCCTTCATCCCACCACTGAGCCCGAAATGGAAGTGAAAGTAAAGAAGGAGGAGGCAGCAGCTGCAGCAGCAGTTCAGTTTCAGAGAGATAGCCATGAAACTTGGGAAGGGCTGAGAATCTCTAGGAGGCAGCATTTGCACAGGACTATAAGGAGAGGAAGAGGAGAGGTGGACATATTTTCCTATGCCTGTTTCAATATGCCCTGATCTCTGATGACTTCCTTCTCCCTCCAGTGTGTAGAGCATGAAAGCACATGGAATAAAATTCCCACTGTTGAAATTCTTCAGGAGGAATGACTTTACAAGCTGTAAATATTGCTCCAACAAAAATTTCTAATAAAGCTGAATATTTTTAACAGTTAAAGTCAAATTTGTCTTTAGAATCCTCCCCATCTTAGAAACAGGCTTGAATAAATGATTCCCATCACACAAGGAAACTGTCTTGCTCATTGGAATTGCTGGGTTCTTCAGCACCCCTCCTTAGACAGTGAGTGTCTGACAATGAATGGCAGGGAGGCAGAGCTAAATCATCACTGAGGGAAGCCTGGACACATCCTTGGTATCCGTCAGGGCTGCAAACAATGCTGGAGAAGCCTTATGTCAGAAGCGATCACAAGCCTTGACTTGAGGCGCCCAAAGCTCTCTGAATCCTTCACACCTCCTCAAAGCCTTTTCTCTTGCTCAGCTGACATTTTTATAAAGTTCCCTGCTATTTAATCTCAGATAACCACGCTACGGTTTAAATCAGTCATCACCAATCTGTTGTGGCCCTCCAGATCAATTACTTCCCTCCCAGCTTAAACCATTCTTGAAAATTATTGCCAGCTCCTATAAATATGGCTGTGAGGTTGCAAAGTGTCAGTTCTCTTTAGAAAGATGATTTATTTAAATAAGTAAAGAAAGAAGATTTGGGCTATTTTTAGGTGACTTTCTTTGATGCTATACAAAGATATTCTCACCATGTTTCTCTGTTCAGCTATGCTGTCTCTGGCTTTTCAGCCAGTGGAAGAGGCATCCACAACAGTGGTCCCATGTGGCTCTCAGTAAGTGTCTTTCACTGTTCAGTTTTGTTATTACTGATTTATTCTTTGTCTTGTGTTCTGCAGTAGAAACAAGGGGCATCCCACAAGACTGAGGTCGCCTGAGATAAGTGCAGTACCCAAATAACACTGACAACAAACAGTTTACAGGAGGTTTCCTATGCACTTCAACTGAAGCATCATTGAAAAGCCCAGCTACCAGATGAGACTGGCCCAAAGTGAAAGCTGCAAAATATTATCTGGAATAGGGAAGACTATTTGAATAGAATACCTTCTTATCAGGAAACTACTTTTTTTTGCAGGGCCAGAGTTACTTTCAAAGAAAAATTCTTTATCTGAAAGGAGAAGGGTCTTTTCTGCTCTAGAATGAGGCTGGAATGACCTAGAATAGCCAAGAGCTTGGCAGCTGAGGTATTAATGTTTATAGGAGAAGACTTGGGCTCACATGTCTGACTTAGACTCTTGACTTGGTTTTGAGCCCCTCACATACTGGGTGAATGATTCTGGCATATTGTTGCCAGCAATTTCATCTACAGTCTCTGTCTTTTTGTGGGCAGTTTTAAAAGGTTTTAGGCATATTTTAGTGCAAACACCACAAAATTTGTTAAAAGCAAAAAATATGGACAAGGTAGAAAATCTATCTGTGTCTCAAATGCTCCTGTTAGTGCCATTTTCCAGGACAGAGGTGAAGTACAAAAAGGTTCAATGACTTTCCCTTTATTACTCAAAGAGTCAGCAGAAAACAGATCTGGGACACCTCATAGTTGGGGTCCTTTTCCCGTTGTCAGAATTATTTACTTCTCTATTTTTGTTTAGATCCTGGAAATTACAAGCCTGAGTTTTGTCCTTCCTAGAAGTCAGCAAGCATTTTGTATGGACTGAACAAAGCTAAGTCACAGGAAACAGTGGGTTGCCTTATTCCCTGTCAAGCCTCTCACCTTCCCGTGAAGTCGAGGCATCGTACTTCTGCACAAGAGGTTATGGACAAGAGATTCCTGCAGGCTCCTTTCAGAACTCTAAAAATAAGACTTCTCATAATACATATCAGGACTAATTAAGTTTTTGCTATTCCTCCCACAGAGGGTTATCAACATAGTTTACAAAGTGTCATCTTTTAGCAACTGCTCAAGAGTTGGCTGTTTCCCATCTCATCCCCTCTGACACATTTACATGTTCTCTTTATAAAAACACACAGATAAAAAAAACCTCCCTGCTGTGTCTTGAATATTTTCAACCAAAGAAAAAAAAAATCCCTTGCCAAGTTGTTCAGCAGCTGGAAATGACTTGTCACGTCCACAGACCAGAAATTCTTTTTATTTTTATATGACTAACCATGCTATGATTAATGGCTCACATAAATAGGTTCAAAATAAGTCTGGCACAAATATAGGGAAGGAGAAGGGTAAATGGGATAAGGACTGGATGGGTCTGCTGCAGGACATCGGTGGCATGAATGGCATAGTGGGCACAGAGGAAGGAAAAAATGTTTCATGCTATTTGTAGCTCAAAATTACAGCTACAGATGGTGAGGCTGTCATGTAGCAAGGGCTCAGGACACGGAGAAAAGGCAACCTGCACTGCACAGACTTGTCTCTCCCTGAAAGCTGCCGTCTCTCTGAAAGGTACATGTGGCCCCACTGCCCCAATAGTAGGGCAATTCACAAAAGCTTGACTGAAGCTATATGCATATCTCCTGGAGTGATTTTGCCCAGTGTTTTACTGTAAAACATATTTTGCTATCCCTCTTCCACAGGCAGTATTTTTCCATCTTCTTTAATCAGCTGTTATTGTGTTTATATTCAGCTCATATTGTACAGTGACACTTTTGAGTGGAAATGCCAGACACACAGTCTTAGCAAACAGGGACAAGCATGTCCCTTCAGTGGGCTCTGAGAAGTACAAAGTCAGAGCTGGTGCGGTTTGCAGGGGAGACAAAGAAGAGAATGGAAAGCTCTCTCCGGTGTGGAGAGGCGGGCACACATCCTGGAGAGCAGAGACTCTGGAAAGGTCACGAGGATGGATAACTCCAGGCAGATGGCTGAGATGGAGAAGCTAGTCAGACACGACAGCTCAATGAGGAAAATGAGGAATGGAAAGTGAGCAGTCCCGTTTTTTATCAGGAAGCTGGTCACAGTCACAAGCTGTTACGACACAGTCATATGCCCTCGCAGACAGCTGGGATCAGAGAGCAGCGGGGAGCACTGGACATGGCTCTCCCTGCGTGAGTCTGCACAGTCTTGTAGCACCTTTGCCGCTGCAATCCCCGTGGCTCAGCTGCATCCCAGAAATATCCCCTCCTACAGGATTCCTGGTTGCTGCTGGGAGCAGGATGCAGCTGGCAGAGCTGACGTGGCTGTGGGCTCACCGGAGTCATGGGCCAGGTTAGCACTGTGTTTCTTACAGAAACCCCATTGCAGCTGTGAGTGACAAAGTGTGTCACTGTGAGAACACTTACCAGCAATTTCTAAAGTTGCTTTGCCATTATTTTGTGCCTGAAACTGTCTACAATGACTCATGTTTCTGAAATAAGAATAACAAGAGTGTAATGTCATACTTTTTGCCATGGTGAAACCTCATTAAAAACTATGAGATGTTTGGATTTGATGCTGTTTGTACCTTTCTGCCTCTGATGGCACAGATTCCTGGGGATAGGACTCTTCTTTGGGGACTAAACAGAATTTTGGTTTCTGGGAAACAAAAATCCTTCGACAAAAACTGTGAAATATTTCTTCTGAGGGCCCAGAATAAGTGAAGTCTTTCCCAGCGTGCAGTAGTAATACAGAAGGTGTACATAGGCCTTTGTCAGAAATACATAAACATTAGATTTCTGCCACAATGCAGTAGTGGAGTTCTGTCTAAGGGAAGCAGATTCCCTCTTTTAAAATGGGAAGGCAGAAAAGTGTGTGGACGTAATGAGGTATTTACCAGCTGCTAGAATATACAGTGTTGTCATGAAGCAATAGAAAGCCTGCCAGTTCTGTGAATTCATCAAGGCTGAGATGAAATGTGTCACCTTTTCCTCTCAACTCTCTCAAGAAACTAAAAAAAAAAGCTTCTAGTGAGCTGAGCTTGCAACTTATGGAGTTATCCCTATAAGCATTAGAAATCAATGCTCTATGACTTCCTCTGTACAGCTTACTATTGAATATTCTACAACTAACTGTAATTTAAATATCACCAACTGTATAATAAACTATATTTAACAGTCCTGCCTTATATATCTTTGGTTGTGCTAATATATTTGTCTATATATTTTTATAAATATGTATATGGAGTATGTATTATAGGGGGTCAGATATTTCCCATGAATATCTTTTTCTGAATGGAAATTTAGTCTTCAAGGGCTCTGAATTTCCCTATGGCACTTTTGCTGGAGATTTTTACTCCCCGTTGGGAAAAATAAAATGCTTTGTTTTGAATTAGCTCAACCTAAATTGAAATACTTTGGTTTGTCAAACTGAATTAAAACATTTCATGAAGGGGCATTTCAGCTTTAATTTATGTCCACGAGAGTTACTGTGTGCCTTGTGGACATTTTAATTTATAGCCATCATACTCCCATAATGTATCATAATTGTCTCTCTCATTAAATTTTTGCAATGTACTCTGAGAGTCAGATGGCCACAAAACATCACAGGACACTGGCTGGGAACTTCATCAACCGAGCAACATGATGTATCACCCTCATGAGGCACCACAGCAGTTCCAAGGGACCCACAGTTATATCAAACCAGGCTGAAGCTAAACTTTTTCTGAGAAAGGACACATTTGCTTTCAGTAAAAACATTACTGTTTCAACATTTCTTCCAGATGTGCATCCAAAATAAATGTTGATATCAGAACTTTCTATAGAACAAAACATATAAATTTTGACAACTTCTCTGTCTAATAAATAAGTTCTACCTTCGAGGCTTTAAGCACTTTTCCCTCTCTGATGCACAGGAGCATGTACTGCGGTTTTTGATGCAGCAAAGCATCAGTGACCTGCCATCTAGGTAGAATTATTTGCCGTGATTTGGGTCAGGAGCATGAGGGGAATCTGTTGAATTTCAGTAAAAGCTTGAAACTTCCACATCTCCCCGTGGGCGTGAGAAATGGTAGATCAGAGGAACCAGAGCACAGGAACAGATAAATTGTAAGAGATAATTCTAACACTAAAAAATAATTATAAAGCGTGAAAGTTAAGACTTAATTTCAAAATATTGGGAAATTCAGAGTCACAATTGCCTTGGTGAGTCTATGCTTGCTAGTTGCATTCTGGTAAGGCCTTTAATTACATCAGCACACAAGACAGGACATAAAGCTTGGAAAATATTTACATTACAGATCTGAATTGAATCTATTCAGGCGTAGAAATGTGACATATCTCGGAGTGATGTTGAAAGAAGGCAGAGACTGTTATGGGTCGGGTGCTCAGGTGATGATGGAGCATGCAGTTTGTTACGAGCTGAATGTTAGGGGTGCATGGCGTACAGCCTGGAGGCAGCACAAAGGACATTGACTCTAGTTGACTATGCATGGAACTACAGGAATCCAGTGTGCAATTACATAGGTTGGCCTTCAGACAGGACACCATAGCTAAGACCTCTTCTTTTATTAGAAATGATAAGGCAGATTTAAGGTAAGATTTCCAGGATGGCTTCTGCCAAGGCTGGCGCTCCAAGAGAGAAAAGGCAAGAGCAGTCATCACTTGCAGTGTCATTTAGGATATGAGATATGGATAGTGTTTGCAGAGGCCGTATTGAATCACGGTGGAAAACCAGAACAGTGAGTTTGTCTGGGTTTAGGATTAAGGGACTTTCCACTTACTTGGCTTTCGTTTTTCATTAGGCTGTCAAGGGACAGGATGGTTGTGTCACTGAAATATGGAGATCGAGCCTTCAGACGACACCAGGTGTAGGATTATGCACAACACCTGACTGCCCTTTCCAGAGCAAAGTGTTGACATCCCAGTCTGAGAATACCTTGGTCCAGTGTCTGGTTCTCTCTGTCCTTGAGGGAACTATCCTAGTTATGGAAAATTAGCTACATGTAACTGAGAATTGTGTCAGATCAAATGCCCATTTAAGGTCTCCCTGAGGACTGCTGTGATGCAGCAAGCCTATGTTTAGAAGACCTCATAGGAGACTTGTTTTGCCAGCAGAAGTGATGAGGTTTGCTGTATCAAAATTAGTGTGAGTTCTGGGTGCTGCCTTCAGCTGCCCAGAGACAGAGTCCTATATACGTGCTGCTCATGACCTTCATATAAAATACCAGCTGCCTTCTCCTTCTCTCTGACCCTTCAAGGTCATGAGAACATGAGATTCAAGTCAGTTGAAGCCAGTTTGGTGCCATTCCCACTTTCTCTGGTGATGTATCCAGGGCACCCCAGATGTGCATGCCACACAGACCCTCTCACTTAATCCTTTGACTTCCATCTAGAAGGCCTGGCTGGTCTGTGTCTGTGTTTACTTAAAAGACCGTTCTGGCATTGGCATTGATGCCCAAAGCATGTCAATGAGGAATGTTGGAAAACTACCCTGTACATATCCCCAAAACGCTGTCACTGAAGAAGAGGAGCACGGAGCACGCTAGCACAGAGACCCAGTAAGTCAGGTGTGTATTCCTAGACTAAGGGGACGCCAGTTCTTTCCCCTTTATACCACATAATTCCAAAACAAATAGGGAAGATCACCAGTTCTGGAATAAGAAATGAGTACAGGGAAATCTCCCTTTTCCTCCTCAGCTTGCTACCAGCCTGTAGCAGTCACAGAATGAAACACGTCTGGATTTTGCATTTTAATAGCCACTTTGTGTTTTATAGCCTTGCATATGTCAAAAGAAGGACATCCTCTAGAGAGATCCTTTTTTATGTGCCACAGTTTGTTCATGAACTCGCACCAACTGGCTCCATGTGTTGCTCTGTTTGGCATCTCCCCGGAGGAGGAGGAGGAGGAATACCTCTCCAGTCCTTTCCCAGGAGGTGACCTCCATTCTTGAGAAAGACAGGGATTAGCTGAGCCAGCCGAGCATGTACATAACGCAGCTGGGGAGCACGGGAATTGTTGCATGGCTTCAGCAGAGTCCTGTTACACAGCACTGACCACTGCGGGAAGAAAGGAAGAGGCCTGGAGAGCACAAGTGGGGCTGGAGCACACGAGGTAGTGCCATGCCTGGTGAACATCACCTTCCTGGTTAAAATAGGTGGTTTAAATTAAAGGAAGGTAATTATCATTATTTTTTGACTGATTGACATGCAGAATTGGTGTCCTAGGCTTATGAAAAGTGTCTTAGTACTGGAAAAAAGAAAGGAAAAGGTGGAGGAAATTGAGAAAATTGAGTTGGTCATGCTGATAATACAGGCATAATATATTGGTGACATGTATAGTTTATATGCATGCACACACACATGCAGTATCACATATAGAAGATACACATACACATCCTGAATTTTATACAAAGTAAGAAAGATTTCAGTTAGCCAAGTTGTTCTGATGGACCTAAGAAGTCCAGTGCAGATTGACTTACTCAGTATTTGTGCTTGCTAATGCCAAAAGCCCATAGGCTGTCAGCTGGCTGTAAGCAAAATATAAATAAAAATGAAGTACAGAAATGAAAATAAAGTTACCTTTGGTTAGCAAAAGATGAGACATAGCTTGCACCCTGATGTGCTGTTAAAGTTGTGCCTCTCAGGATGTGGAATTTTCTTGGAGAATGTTTGGGCTTGTAGCTGTGATTTGTGCACAAAACTGACCATCATGAGAAGAATCTTGGTCAAAACGGTCATAACAATCATACCAGGCACCATAATGTGAAGACATCCAAAAACTAAAAACAATATCTTCCTCTGAAAGGAAGCCAAGAGCCTGGGCAGTTCCTAGAGAACAAAACTTGGAAAGTAGCCCAAAAAAAAGATCTATTGCATTGGTGTAGTGTACTGGTGGATGGGGCACAGTCCAATGGCAGCTTAGTCAAACAGTTACTACGAAAGCTTAACTATCTTAAAATTAAATTATCTGACTACCTTGCAGTCAAGGATTTTTTTTGAAGTGAATCAGGGAGCTTTCTGAACACTGGATTCAATTTCTCAAGTTTTGAAGAACTGGAAGGATTCCAATGAACTATTAAGAAGTTAGTCTGCTGACATTTTAAAGAGATAAATGGCATAACAGGGGAAGTTATAGGTCAGTTAGGGTGATACTGATGCTGGGAAAAAATAGCAGTGGGACACACTCAAAAACAGTTAAAGTACAGGAATTCAGTGAGTGTCAGTCAGTGAGGTTTCATGGAAAATGGATTCTACTAAAATAAACTCACTTTGTTCATTGAAAAGATTGTGTTCCTGGCTGACAAAGCTAATTCTGTTAAGGTAGGGTTCAATTCCTTCCAAATGTGACTTTGAAATATTTTGAATTCTGATTAAAAACCAGGAACCTGCCAAAGCACTATTCCACATATTAAACAAATCAGAAATGAGTGAAGTGACTGAAAACTATGTTTACTAGTGGGGAATCTACAGTAAAAGAGTGTGTGTTTCTAATGTGGTCCCACAGAGGTCTCGGTTTGGTCTAGCACTGTTGAGTATTTTTGCTGATAGTCTGAAAGTAAAGATAAAAAGTATTTCTAATTGAGGTAGATGATTGCACAAGATTTATGGCATCATAAATGAGGATAGGAGCTTCTGATGGAGGTGAAGAAAAATGGGTAACTTGTTAGGCTGAAAACAGTTGAACATACACTAGAGTATCCAAATACATATATGGCAACAAAAGAAAAGTGTATATGATGGCACAGTTTGGGGTAGTGCCACTGGAATCCCAAGAATACTGTCCATGGTGGGGGCTGGGAAGTACTCTCAGAGCAGCTGTAGTGGGACTGTTTCAGGGAGTGTTTTCGAATTACACCTCTGGGGAAACTGCTAAGCTGGGAAAGTTCCTGTGTTGTACAAGGTCGCACAGAAATCTCATGTCCCTGATATCAGCTGTTGAATTTGTCTACTGAGAGCCTCCTGGTAGGCAGACAAGGGCTCTGCTCAGGCTGGTTGGAGAGGAAGACAGCATATGCAGTATGATAACATCTCCAGAAAATTTGTACCTTCTTTAGGAGAAAAGTGGCCTTTGGATGCAAGTCATGTTTTTAGCGGAAAAGCCTGGAAATTCTGGAGTAAGGAAAGGGCAGGACGAGTTGAGCAAGGATATTGGCCAGGTTGAAAGGCTGGAAAGACTTAATTTGTGCCTCACAGAGCATCAGCATGGAAAAGATCTTTGTTGGACCTATATGAGATATATGATGTTCTCTGGAAAGCTGTGAAGAAGGAGGTGAAAATTCATACTGTCAGCCATAAACCACCTTGCACCTCCCGGTGATAGCCTCAAAAAGGCCAAAAAGAAACAGGCAGGTAGACTATGTGGAAAGACATCTGAGCAATTGTTTTCTTGTGTGAAGCTGTCTCCTCATCTAGAGCAAAGTAGGTAAAGGCCCTTGGACCTGGTGTTAGATTTGTGTCCCAGCAGGCATCAGATCCATGAAACAGAAAGGTTCCGTGCTGGCGAAGGCAAGGTGACTCAGTTTCTGATGGGAGCCTGTGTTGTTATGAACTCTTAGGAAGAAAAATATTATCTTTGGCTGATAGTCTTACATGAAGGCCCACATTTTGCAAGTGATCTTGACCTGCCCTTGAAACTTGCACCCGCTGTTCTGCAAGCACAGAGTTGTTGGGTAGAGATTTATTCTCTTCCATTTCTGTAATTTGATTTTGCAGGCAGTGATACAGCCAGGCCCTTAATGCAAGCCAGTAAAAAGTTCACAAACACACAGACTATGCTGCTTGTCTGCACAGAAGCTTACTGTGTTTGAATTTTATGGCACTTTGGCTTTTGATTTCAAAATAATTTATACCTCACACTTGCACATGGCTCAAGTGGGCACATGAAAATTAACAAGCTATTTTTGAAATGTCTTCCAGTGTTTGCATTTCATTCTGTACAAATGAACCATATGAGAATTTGCTGGTAAATCTGAATCTGGTGGGATGCTTTGAGTTGCATGCTGCTAGACTGCTCTGTGACCACATGGGTGGAACCATCCAGGTAAGAAATGACTCTGGTTAACTTCTGGGGAAGGGTTTGTGTCAGATGAACAAAATGGTTGTAAGCAAGAGAGACTTCCAGATGAGTGAAGAAATCAAATCTGTTCAGTGTGGAAAGGAGAGATGGAGTAGGTGAAGTGATAACAAGAGCAAAGGGCATCCCTGAATTTGAACATCAGCTTTGTTCAGATTTGAAGATTAACCAAAGGAGGTTTTTTATCATGTAGTTCTTAATGAATCTGTAGTGGTCACAAAAACATCTGAGACTGTGTGAATAGTTAAATGAAATCCAAAAGTGGGTGTGCTGAAGGAAAATACTCCGAGGCACACGGTGTGATTCTGGGGAATGGTTTGGTGCAAGGCCAGGATCTGGAGTAGAGGATCCTTGTGGGTCCCTTCCAAATGAGCATATTCTGTGATTCTGTGAAGTTATGGTGAAAAATAATGTTTTTAAAAGCAGTAGTATGGACTCCTTCTTTTTTGCTGATAGAAACTAGGAAGGAGCTTTTCCCATTATTGCTTTTCACAGGCTTGTCTACAGAAAGGGCCAGGGCATGTGTCATTACCATTTGGTCAGGCGTGAAAATTGTCATGTCCCTCCAGAACCAACTAGAAAAGCAAGAATTTTAACATTCAATGGCCAAGCATCATTTTATAGGTCCTCGAGCTACTTCTGTCTGAAATATCCATTTGCAAACAAGCAGAATTCTTGCTGCTTCTGCTTTAGTTGTATTGTCTTATCCAAAATTTCAAAAAACCAAATGTGATCAAAAAACCAATTATTTTTTTTGTCTTTCCATATTAAACCCCACAACCTTCTTCCCTTTAAGTGCCTTTTTGTGGCATAGCTTCGAACATTAATATAGTTGCCTAAATTCTTCAGGCCTTCCCTTAGAATGGAGTTCTTGTTTTCCAATACAGACACAATGCACACAACACCTCATCAAATAGTCAGCTACGCCTTTGATTTTATAGCAAAAACCAAAGTTTTTACTGGAAAGCAATCTCATCATATAAACAGTAGCTAAAAACATATGTAACTATCCAAATACTTCGGAAATGTCCATGAAAGTAGACTTCTAGTTGCTGAAAGAGCAACACACAGAAATTCTGAGACCTCTAAACTTCTGGTGTGATTTAAACCTATTGCATGATGCATACCAGTGCAATGTCTGCTTAATACTGTGGCCTGATCAAGTCTGTTGACCATTCACATTCTCTGGAAGCCTGGGATGATAGCAAAACACATGTGGGCATCTTTGCTGTGTAGCCTGCCAGATTAAAAAGTTGCCAGTGCTGATACACACATGTGCCGTATGGAAGTTCAGAAAAGATCTTCGAGCAAACTATCAGAGATGTCACATCAAGCCTGCAATGACGGGTGTCTCTAAAGCTGAAGATCTGGTAAGTTGTGGCACTCTTACTGTAGATTCACAGACCCTGCAGAGTGACATGTTTGAAAAGAGAGGAACCAACCTCATCAGCACTCCTAACAGAGTGGTGTAACAAAAAATACCAAAACAGCCCAACCATTCATGGGGTGACAGATCAGACTGTTGCACAATAGGTTGTGGCAGCGAAGTTATTGTCACAGAGTGATCATCTTCATATTTGGGAAGTTAAAATAAATTATTATAAACTTCTCTTTATTATTATAAACAAATGAATAATGTAAATGCAAACATGTAGCAGTGATATGTAGCACAGTGTATTTTATGTAGCACAGCGGTTAACTAGATTTACACTACCTTGATGTAAAATGGGGTTTAGAAAATTTCTTGTATGTAATGCTATTGGATATCAAAAGGAGGAGGAAAATATGGTAAAGAGTCTTTTACTGTGAGATCGAGTAAGTCAGAAAGCCACCTGAAAATGCTCAGAACTTAAGGCAACAAGCTGTGGAACAGAGAGGAAAACTAGCATAAAACTAGGAAGAAAATGGCTCACTGCAAGGTAGAAAGGAAACAATTTATTGTAGGTAACAGCCAAATGTGGAAACAGTTTTGAAAGAGTTTCAGAAGAAGAGTAAAAGACATTTATGACAAACATGTTTATCCAGGGTGCCTGTTGCTTGTCTCAAATCTGTTTAGGTGTCATAGATTGGAGGTGAAATTCTGTGGAAGTTGGAAATTGGAGTAGAAAACAAATGGGAAGAACGAATATCTTCTGATGACCAAGAAATTAGTCATGTAGAATATGGCCACATGAACCAAAAGGCAGGCACGTGTATCTCTTTCTGAGAAGGTCTGTGCTCCCTGACTGCACTGTTTGTCATGCCCCACACCAGGAGGGACAGAGGAGCTCCTCATGTTCAGTTTCACTCCTGTAAACTTTTGCTCATGATTGTATGAGTGTGTTGCCTCTTGGGTTTGTGTTCATCCTCTCTAGATTTCTTGAGGACCTGGATAGCTTTTGCTGTTATGTTGTTCCTAGTATGGCACCTCGGTGTTGCTTGTAGTATTTGGCCACTTTTACCTGCAGGGTCAGTGAAGCACATGACTTCTGGAAGAGAGAGGAAGAGTGGTAAGAGTGGTTTCTTGCTAATTAACACAGAGCAGGAAAGAGATTTTTCCCCAGAAGGGAGAAGGGGTTATACAACACAGCTACAGCAAGCCCTGAGCAATCTCACAGATGTCTCTGTTTAAGCAGAGGCTTGGGCTAAAACTTTCAGGTTGTCAGGATTCTGTGATTATAAGTCATGGTCACACCTTCACCAAGGGTCACCGATTTAAAGCTTTCCAGCTTCCAGCTCCTGGGCACACTCCAATTATGACCTGATTGCATGTACAGACGACAGCTGGTATCCACCAGCCCCGATCCAAGCCTGGTTTCTTTAGAACAGGGGAGATGTGATATGCCTCAGGAGTTCTCCTGGTCTGGATAATGCAGGGGTTTCAGGGACACAGGAACCTTTTGCAGGGAGAAGCACTCAGAACTGCTCAGCACCCTTAAAAGCTCTTCAGAAAGGCCTCCTGAATGCTGTTAACTTCAACACTGACTCAAGTAAGGGTCAGTAAAGTTTTCTGAGGCTGAATTTGTCACTCACTCTCACCAGGTCCTCTGGCAGCTCCGCCTGCAAGGGCCCCAAGGAGAAACTTCTATTGGTTCACCAGCAGGCAATTGCTACCTCTGAGTGCTGGTGAAGATTAGGAAGTCAAGTGGGAACAGACAATACTCTGTCTTTGGCTCCAAAGGACCCTCTCAAGCATCTGAATCTTATATCTAGCCCATTTTCTTCTGACCCTGAGCCCCCCACCCTGACAACCTCCCATCCTCTGGCTGCTGAGCTACGCTGCTCCCGTGCAAAGCTGCAGCCCATTTAAATCAATTCTGACACCTAACACCTCTCTGTTTTCTCAGCGTGCCTGCCCCAAATATTTCTCTCCAGCCTTGACAGAACGGGTATTCACAGGGCAGCTCCAGAATAACAAGTTTCCATTTTTTGAGACGGTTGTATGGGGAGCTTTGTGGTGTGGCAGCTGGCCAATGGGTGATCATTTAGCTGGGGTAGCTCACTACTGGGTAGTTAATTTGACATGCAGAACAGAGTGGTTAGGCTCTCTCTGAAGCACAGTCAGACACTTCTGGGTTCCCAGTATTAAATTATGCCTGATGTGCAACGCCAAAATATCGGCATTTGCGTGCAAACTTTGACTTCAGGGATGTTCATCATCCCAGCAGAGGCTCATTTGCTCCGACACAATCAATTTTCTCCAGCAGTCGCTGGGACCATTACCTGCTTTGCAGAGAGTTGTGAGTTGCATTAGGCTGTCCACAACCTCTGCATCACTAAGCCAGGAAAAATGAAAAGGTGAAGACATAGTGGCGACAAATAGTGGTGATGAACCCATAAATATAAAGCTGGGAAGAGCAGGTCCTTTCTCAGTGGTAACAGCCCACTCTGTCTCTGAATTGACTCCTTTCCCAGGAAATATATCAAGTGTAGAAATGAGAGCATGGTTGCAGAGATGGATCCCCGTTTTACACATGCGCTTTCTCCATCACGTTTAGGGCTTGGACTGAATAATTGTTATCACCACATGGTAGCTATCAGGGACTAGCTGACACATTATAAAAACCTAATGTAGCCAATGCACACTGGAGTCTTTGCCAGCACCTGATTTGTTTGCCAGAACACTTTTGAGATAGACTGTTCTTGTGGTATTTGTATCACTGGCAAGGACCAGAAACAGAGGAAATCTGGAAAACATTTCTCAGGGAAAGAAAAAAAAATCTGTGAAGTGTTGTGGAGTCTAAGATGGTACTGAAACTCTGGTTCCTTATTCAAAAGGCTGTGGAGCTTGAGAGTCTTTTGGGGCCTCAGACCACTATTTCAGACTTTCTGATTGTGTTAGAAATTACAATCGCTTGGTCTTGGTCATTTATTTTCCCTGCAATTTTTTGGACCACTCCTCTCCTGAAGCCTGTGCTTAGGCATTGCTGTCCTTCTAACTAAGAAAACAGGAGAATTGTGCCTACTGAGCTCAGCTGCTTGAAAACCAGGGGAAAAATATTTAGACTAGTCATAAAAAATATATTCTTCCATGTCATGTGGCACTGGCCTGTCCTGTCTCAGTGCTGTCCCCAAACTGCATGCAGCATCCTGAGGTCTCCAGGGAGCATTTGCTATCTCATTCAGCAGTTGCATATTGGGATGACAACTGGAACGTAAACCAAAATAGCCATAAAGGAAACAGAGTTGTCCCTCTGGAGTAGACTTCCACTGCCATTCATATCCATTTCTCACACAGAGCTAGTTGTGCAAAGTGCTGCAACAGGACTATTAGAGCCCTGCAATGACAAACAGAGAAAAAAGTGTCTCTGCATAAACACATTTGGTATGTGTAGCACCCATTCACCAGAAAAGTCTGATCTTTCAAAATATTTTGAATGGATGGTAAAATATGGTTTGCCACTGAACCAGAAGTATTGAGACACCCTGACTGACTTCTGCCTGACATTTCTTACTGAGATGAATGTTTTTCAGCAGATCAAAACTGTAGCTGTTTTATAAAAAAACTGAACTGGAATGTTTCCACAGCAAGGGCCAGTTCATCTTTTTTTGCAAGTCCCCAGGAGTTGTGGGAGACCTCTTGGGACCCTCTGTGTCCCCTGCATCCTTTGTGGGCAAGGATCTGAGCTGAATTTCCTCTTGCTGTTGCTCTACTATGATTCTCCCAGGCTTTTTCATTTTGCTGAAAAAACACTTGATTGATTTGAATTGCTTCTCTTACTTTTGGGAATATTTAAATTTTCTCCCCTGCCTGGGCAAAGAGAAATTTGCCAAATATCACAAGCAAATTTTGTGGGAATGCTAATGTAAAATCCCTTCAATCAGTTGTGTAGAAATGAATGGATCTATCCTGTAAAACCCTGTGGTCAGACGACTTTCAATGAGAAATTTCAGCCCGGCACTCCTTCGAGTTGTGCTTGATAGAGTTAAATATGCAATGGTTTTTTTTCTTCAGTTTTTACTCGCTTCATTAAAAGTTTACAGCAGAAAATGAAAATGACATCTTTTGTAATTATACAAGGGACCACTGGGAAGTTAGTAAGACTGTGCCTTCACAAACATGCAAAGAACCAGGAATGGAAGGAATGTCTAATCAGACTGCTAATAATTCCATGTGGCAGAATAGAAGGAGGAAAGAGGGGGGCAAATGTGCAGGACTCAAGAGCAGGAAGGTTCCAAGCAAGAATGGTGGTGCATCCAAACAGCAAAAACATATATTTTGCTAGAAGAGTATCAAGTTCCATGCTGAGACTTCCCATCTCTCGATCCCATGGAGCACACGCATTTTGGCCACAGGGTACCCAGTGCTTTAAAATGTTTTGCTGTCATCTCCACAAAAAGTGATCCCTGAAGTTTCCATCCTCTCTCCCAGGGCTGTGCAGCCACATTTATAGCAGAGATCATGAGAATTACTGGAGCAGACCCTCATTCCTTTATGTGGGGATGTACCCGTGGCTCCTTGTACCCTTTGTAGGACTTTATAATAATACTGTGATCACACCTGCATTAGTCTGAGGCCAGTGTTTCTCACCATTGCAGGGAGGCTGCTTCACAGCCAGTCCTTTTTTCTTGTCTCAGATATTTGAATGGTCTCCTTCAGCTTCCTCTGTTCACCTGCACAAAGAATATCCCGCCCCTTCAGATCTTCAGCTGCTAGGAAGCCTCAATGGAACTGGGTTTCCCAGCAGGAGGAAGTCAACGCCTCTGGCTCATAGCAGAGCTGTGCCTGTAAGGTAAGCAGAGAATGAAAAGGTGATGTTTGGAAAAAGCAACCTCCCTTTGGGAGGGAGCTGAGAGAGTCATCAGAAGGGACTTGCCTTCTTCTCCTCATTCTGTAACATCTTCCTTTAAGATATGAATTAAATGGTGCTGGAGGTAGGAGTTGGGCTCTCAGCTTGAAGGAGGGCTGTTTGTGCCACTGTGTCCTACCAGGCCTAGGGGAAAAAGAAAAAAAAGAATTTAGTGTTCAGAAAACTTAGGAGGAAAACAGAAACTACCTGTGTCCTTAATGACTGACTGCAATTGCCACGTGGGTCCCCTGCTGGGTGCTGAGTGGGCATGGAAATGCACACCACAGTCACACTGAGTGGGAGCTGAGAAGCTGAGGAGTGCTGTGCTGACATGGCCCTTCCCCTGTGTGGCTGGAGGCATTTGACACCTAGTCGCTTTTGATCCGAGCAGATCACCTTTCTGGGAGCTTGCTTTTTCACTAGCAAGTATGATGCAATCTGGTACCAAGGTGTATGTCTGGCAGGTTATGGTGGACTATGGAGGTGAATGGAAGAGCTGGTGCTCCGATGGAGGTGGAAGAGCCGCCTGTTTTCAGATGAAGTGCTCTGAGTGAGAGGTTTTTGGACCTAGCTCTACAGTGTTTCCTGTCACTTCATGACCTACCACTTCCTTTTTCCTCGGGATTAGTTTAATTTGAACATCAGGGTTTGCACCTTAACCTCCCAGTCTGCAGGGAGTGGGGAGAGGACCTGCACCTCAGTAAAATGCTAGCAAGTGGCTGATACCATAAATCAGAGGGATTTTAGAATCTGATGACAAACCGAATTCTTGTCAGAAAACAGCAGAGCTGACCCCTCCCAAACTGTCATCGAAGCCGGGTCATAAAAATCACAGCTGTCACCAAAGCATGCTGGGCCTCTGGGGGACATGCCATCCTGGGGACTCATCTGCTGCTTCCATGGCCAAATTCCAAGCCCTCAGGCACATTCCACTTGACATTTTGTCACATCTCTTGCTGGTGCATCTGTTCAGGGGTATTAACTCTTCCTAAATCACTTTATCCTTTTTTTTCTCAGAAAAAACAAGACTGTGGGAGATGAAGAGGTCTGAACAGTGCTCTGTGGCACAAAACAGAGTCCAAATGTTTAAAAATTGGCAGCATCTGGAGTAACTAATCCTGTAGGTAATGTTATTACAACAACAACATCAGAAATATAACCTGTATTCACATAAACTTCAACAAACAACTTTAGCTCACATTTGTACAAACAAAACAACAAGAAATCTTCCCAGTTGTGTCCTTTGAGCTTTGGCCACAGACAGATATCTGGCTCCAAAGGAGATGGGTGAAGCATAAAGTCAGACCATGGTGACTGTGGTTGACCTGAGGTGACTGTACACTCTGCAGCGGCAAAGTGCAAAAGCAAAGACATTGAGGCACCTTTCTCAAACCATTTGATGGGGTCCAAGCTCTGAGATGCCTCTGTGTGCGTGAATGGAAGTTTCTCTATTCCACCTGTTCATGAGAGGATAACCAAGCACAGGCAGTAAAATTCACAGCCACAACTTGTCCAGAAAGGATAGCAGCAGAGAGGCTGTAATGTGCTCAAGAGCCACTGTCCCAGAATCACAAAATTTGAATGGGTGTGGGATAAAGGTCAGCTGGTTTCACTAAGGATGGGGAATGACAGCCATCTGGCCTAGGAGAACATGGAGAGTATTTGCTGGACTTCTCGTGTTACTAGTGACAAAACTTCTAAGAGTTTCTAAAAATAATATGTGCTAATTTCTTTACATGCAGAGTCCTGCATCCGGGATGAGATAGTTCAGTACCAAATCTTGCGCTGGACAAGAGTTAATAAATAACCTAAAGGTCAATGTTAATAAATAAATGTAGTAATAATAACAACAACAATAACAACAACAACAATAACAATAGATTAATAATAAAAGCTAATTAAAAGACCAACACCCAATTCCCCCCATCCCCAAAGCCTTGCTTGTGTCTTTAACAGCAAAACTGTAAAGTCCGAAGTATTCAGTGCACATTGTATTCCTGCTATACAGACAAAATAAAGTGTGGTATTATGGATGGAGTAAAAAGTTTGCAGTCTGAAGCAAAGGAAGGTGAGACAGAAGCTACTTAAATTAAAGAACAAAGTTTTTGGAACTTCCTGAATCATACTCTTTTCCCAAATCTTGCGAATCTGGGAAAATTTGAAAGTTTTGGAGGATTCATTTGCTCTGGGGGTTAGCAAAGGATAGAACCATGGGAAAATTTTGAAACTTGCAAATGCCCATTTAGTTTCCAGGATGAGAGCCCACAGTCCGTAAATCAATGGCTCAGAGAAAGTCACATGCATTGAACTTCTCAGTAAAAAACTTATCTCCCTTTGCCCTCAGCATGCTGCAAATGCCCTCAGTTCTGTATAACTCTCTAAATGAGCAAGAGCTGGAAGCAAATACAGTTCATCCACATTTCCTCTAGTTCCCTGCAGGTATCAGAAGGGTGTTTCTCTTTGGTGTTCTGCTGACCAGACATGTTCTAGTGTCCTTTCAGGCTTTTGGGGTAAGAAGTAATGCTTGTTTTCTTGCTTTGCTTATTCCTGAGGGCTGAGAAACCACAGAAAGTAAAAGGCAGCTCTTTGAGTGGGAGCTGGTCTGTGCTCCAAAGCACTTCTGCTGCAGGTGCCTGGGGGTGATACCCTATGCCACTTTGTTCAGGATCACAAACCCTGGCTTACTCGAGGTGCAAATGGGGCTTCCCCAAGCTCACACTGGCATAGGCTTGGAGGTGGTTTGACCTTCTACAGCACAGGGTGCACTTTGTTTGCAGGGCTGTCGCTTGTGTTGAGGGAGGCTTCCCTGCTCCTGCTGGGATGTGGGCACAGGGCTTGTCAGAGGCTTCTGTCATGTCCTGTCCTTGGCTTTGTTCAGGCTTTAGTCTTGGAACGGAATGTGAAATGATATAGACATGTACCACAAGTCAGTGACACGCAGGAGGTCTCAGCAGACAGCCTGGTGGGCCCTTCTTCCCTGTCAATCTGTGAAAATACTCCCAAGAATAACTTGAGAAGGTTCCGAACAATTACAAAAATTAAACACTTTAAGGTCCACAGACCAGGTACATTTTACCAAAGAGCTTAAAAGAGACTTGCTGAAGAGTGCTCTGACCTATTCCTCTTTCTATTTCATGGGTCCTGGAAGAGTGAGACATTTCCAGAGAACTGGGAAAAAAGCTCATTGCTGTTCCTGTGTTCAAGAGGATAAATGGGATTGCTCAAGCAAAACCAGGCACATTAACCTGGCATCAATCCCAGGAAAAATTATACAAAGATGCATAGGAGACATGGCTGGTAAGGAATTAAAGGATACTGATGCAATTAAATACCATTGGTATCATAACATGGAGAGCAAATCCTGTTGGAAAAAAATTAAGATGTCTTTTTAGATAGTGATTATGAACTGACTGATAAAAGTATGTTTGCTGGCCAAAGCACTTGATTTTGTGCGATAACTGTCTGATGTAAGCTTCAGCTTGTACAAATGTCTACACTCGCTAGTAAAGAATCTTCCTCTGAAACTGTGGGCGTTTCTCTCTCTCTGTCTCTCTGTCTCTCTCTCTCTCTTTTTAATGGGAGCTTGTTTTGTACAGGATTTTTCCCATTTGGAGAATCAAAACCATATGTTTCAGTTTTGGTGTATATTGAAATATTTCAGTTTGCTAAATGGAGGCAAAGCCTGACCATAACTGTGTCTGAAATCCCATTCTTTGTGAGGAAACCATGAGGACTCTCAGCGCTTACTTGAACAATTTCAAGTTTATCGATCTGCAAGCAAATCATTCAGACAGTGGATTTACTCAGCAGGCCTCTGGAGTTAGAACAGCAAATCTAAAGAAGGAATAAATAGCTTTGAAAGCTCCAGGCCTCTGAAGTTGGAGCCTAAACCAATCTATACCAAATGGAAAGGGGAAAGACGCAGCTTAATAGGCATTTTCCCCAGTAGCACCTTATCTGCTAAGACTTCTACTGCAAAAGTCTCCTTTGAAAACAGCTGGTTCTGGCAACCAATGCAAACATGAGACTAGTTGCAGTAGTGCTCTGAGTTCTGACAGCAGTGTGCAGAGCTCTTGAGGATTTATAACACCCTTTTTTCTGGCACCACATCTCGGTGCTGCCACAGGCAGCCTCCACCCTGCATTGTCGTGGAGGTCTCACCCCTGGCAGCATGTGCTGTGTGCTGGGTGGGTTAGAGCACTACAGCCCAACACAGCACAGTGGGAGGACTTCAGTGCTGTTACCCTTCCACCTTAGCTTGAAGTTTGGTCTTCAAGTTCCATAAGTTTTGTTGCTTTCAAGGGGGAAAATGAGAGCATAAGGGTCCTCGTTCCTCTTCATCCCTGTTCTTTTTCACCCCTTCTCTCCTCATTGCCTCTGTGGCTTTCTCAGTCTTCTCCCTATCCTCAGCAACACTAAATGGCTCTTCCTTCCCAATTCCCCAAGGTTCCTCCTTGCCAGACTGTCCTTACCCTTTTTTTTTTTTCCTTTGGTCCCTTTCCTTTTCCTTCCAGGCCACCCATTGTCCCCAGCCTTTTTACCTCTGAGATTCCCAACTCTGGCAGGTTTCCGTGTTCCTCGTCCTTGCTCCTGCTGCCTGCTGAGTTTTAACCTCTTGAAAACAATCTCTTACTCTCCCATATCCTTTGACCTGTTGCATCTGGAAGCTGGTGGTGACACAGCTGCAGTGGCAGAAGGAACCTCTAGTGAACTGCCCACTCCCAGGCAGCCTCACAGCTCTTACTCTGCTCCTCAGCTGCCAGGTCAAAGGATGGGCATTTTTTTTCTTTTTTGGGGGTAGTTGTGGGTGTATTTTGAATATTTCATCAATTGCCATTCATTAGTTATTCCTGAGCTGCTCTGATCCAAAAGAAAAGGAAATCAAATGCAACTGTGTTGATCCTGGGTTTTCTGCTTTTATCCTTCAAAAGGCATTTAAGAAGTCACGCGCATATGGCAGTGAAGAACCATCACAGAAAAGGATCGCATGTTGCATAGTAAATATTGACAGATATGCAGCAGATATCTGTCCCACTCCTTTCTTTTGCTCTCTCTCTCTTCCTCTCTTCATTCTTCTATCTCAACAGCCAGCCCTGTTTCTGCTTTCTTCCATCTGGCAGCTCTCACAATAATCTCACCCACCTGTTAAATGAGAGAACGTCAAGTTAAATTTACAGCAGGGCCTGGAAACAGGATGCTACAGAAAAGTATTTTAATTAAAATCCTCTAATTGAATGCATGCTTCCTTGTGAAAAGGGAGCTGCCAAGAAGGGCCTGATGTCACCACCTCTACCCCCATTTGCCACAAAAGGAGAGCAATTGAAACCAGCTCTCAAGGTGGAAAGAGGAAAGGGCATTTCCAGGGAGTTTTCCAGGGTCACTCTTTCAAAACTCTTGGATAGATCATGCGAGGCTTTTGCCCCTTCACCAGAATCAGAGGTGAAGATGGTACAATAGCTGTGCTGCTTCTGTCAGGCACTTTGCAGAGTAAGAAGCTGTCACGTGTGTGTAAGGATGGGGCAGTATCTGTGTGAAACCTGAACTCTGGACAGAAACATAACAAATATAAATCCTGTCTGATAGGATTTATATTTGCACAAACTCTTCTGGGAACACTGTGTTCTGCTTTGCTAGCAATCAAGTGGGATTTTAAGACCTGGTTTGCTGCAGTTGCTGGAATAGATGCAACAATGGAGAGCAAAGGATTGATATGGAAAGGAAGACGGCAAGACACATCAAGAGACAAATGTCTGGGGTTCCCATCCAGAGAGCCTGGATGACCATACCTGGTGCAACTGTTCGGTAACTCCAGACACAGCCCGGGGAGAGAGAAATAACAGGCTGGCTAGGTCCAAAGAGCCAAAGGTGAGAGGCAGGAGGAAGTATTTAGGGAGAAGAAGGAATTAGCAAGTACTGTAGAACTGCGTCACTGCCATGTAACTCTAGCTCTTCTAAATACTATGCAAATCCATCAACACCATACACTTCCTGTGAGCACGAAACCTCTGACTTTTCTTTCCTTGTTAGACAGTGGTTAACTGTTACGAAAAGCGAGTTACAGAGGGTGAAATGCACAGCCCATGCCTCTACCTAAAGGCACAGTGATACCAATAACAATTAGCGACATTCTGCAATATTTACAGGTTTTTCCATTAAGCTGCCCACAACATGTGGAGGGGAAGTTTGGCACCACCTCATTCCTGCGCCTCCAGGCTGGAAAAGGTCATTTCCCGCAGGCCTCAGGTCACAGAGCAGAGAAGTTCCCGGCACCCTCAGGTGTTAGCCAGCCCTCCTTCCTTGACAACAGAGAATCCTTTCATAAAATACATTTATTTTACATTTTGATATTTTAATGCTTCATTGGCCTATTTAGAAATTGGAAAATCTTACATCCCCTCTTGAGAAATCTGGCAGGCATGTTTGACTCATGCTGGGAAAGCAAACCCACTGGCAAACCCTCCAGCCTATGCTAAAATTTAAAAAGGACAGTACAAGTGTTAAAGGCATTTTGAAAAGGCATTCCCTTTGGGAATGCTGGGGACTCAAAGAAGGAAGACCTAGGGAAGAGCAAATGTTTTTTTTACACAGGAAACTCTGGGGTGCAAGGATGACTTCCAAGACAAAAAATATAGCTCCCCAAAATGGTACACAGGTCTGGGGTCTATGGAGAATAGAGAAGCCAAGACTTTTGCCCTAAGCTTTTTGAGTCTCACCTACGTACTTAGGAGCAGCTCTGAGAAAATGTTGTTGAGTGCAGTAACAGTTTGCACACCTGGAGCAGCATTTGCCTATTCTTCAGCAACTCACATCACCAAATGTGCTCTGGAAGTTGCTTGAGCATTGCTTTGGTGATGAGGAGCAGAGCTGGTAGACCAGGAGTGCAGGCCCAGCACTGCAGATGTGGGTGGGCTAAGAGTAGGGACAGTGGCTGGAGAGAAGCTCTTCAGATGACTTGGAAAAGAACTACCGACAGTAGAGATGAGTCTGCCAGTCAGAGCTCAAAATGGATATTTTTATACACATAACTTCTTCTGCAACCCAAGATAATGGCAATGTCCCATAGATGCTTACCATGTGTTTTAAAGGAACACCTAGTGAAAATGTTCACTGGCTGAAGAACAATTCTAGTCTTAAACTAGCGCATGAAAATGGAGAAATGTCCTTGAGAAACTGAAAGCTTTTGTAACAACATTGCTTTATATCTGTATGACCCACAGTGTGCTACAAAAGGTATTAAATGAGCTTGGAATTAGGGTTCAGATCCTCAGCTGATGAAACATTTCTGTAGTTTGCAAAACTTGCATTTCGTTTCCTGCTAAGAAATCTCGGGAGTTTGCAGGCATACAATGAAATATTAAGATTCTGCCTACAATCCTTTAAGTAACCTACACCATCATGAGTGTTCAGCCATTCACCTAATTTGGACCATATGAACCTCATGAGTCATTTTCAAGCAGTCAGAAGGCAACAGCTCAGGAACAAGAGACAGCAAAATATAGCTGGTGCCATACTACAAGCCTTGCACAGTATGCTCAGAGTGCCAGGAATATCCTCTCCTGCCCAGTTGTTATCAGGCTGTTAAACTGATATACAAAAGAGTGAGAAGTGTTGTCACTTGCAGCTGGCATCAACAAGGCTGACTGAGCTCCAGAGCAGTGGCTATAAGTAGGAGAGTCAGTGTCATTTTAAAGGAAGTTTTAGAAGTGGAATAGAAGATAGAAAAGATAGAAATAAACAAGGGTTCAGAGAGAGAAAGACTGAAAGGAAATTGCCTGCAAACACTTTGGCTTTCCCTAATGCTCGTGATAGAGAAAGGGCAAAAAATGTGAGCAGTCGCAGAGACTGTGTAAGACCCTGTTGCTGTTCCAGTGAAGAAGACACTCACCTGGGTTCAAGTAGTGCCCAGCTGAGGAACTGTCTGCAAGCGGAGGTGAGACAGGTCAATGGGTGGTTGTTTTGGGTCTCCTGGTAAAACTCAGCCCTGTGCTGCAGCTGACCTAGAAAAGTGGGGGCTTCTCTAGGTGCTCATAAGAGACAGCCCTGCCAGCATGCAGGGAGGGTATCTGGCTGCCTTCTTGTGGCTTTTGGCAGCCTCGGTAATTGCAGACGGCATCTGAGAAAGAAGTGGCAACTGAGCTTGCCATTCACTTCTCGAAGCTGTCACTCCGAGTTGGATGTGACGCCAAGCTGTGTGGCCAGAGCCCTGTGTGGGTGTGAGAAGCTGGCCCTGTCTTTGTCAGCCTCCATCTGCTCTCTGGGGACACAGCTCCAGTTTCTAAAGCTGCCAGGCTGGTGTGCCTCACTGCTCCACTGACTGCTTCTAAGGAAAATGTTAATCACAGGGATTAGTTACAAAGAAAAGACTGTGAAGCCCAAACCACTCAGGTTTGTAGCATTGCTACTGGCACACTCCCGAGCTTAAAGCACGTCTGAGTCACTACCATCAGATAAATGAGTGTAATATTTCTGTTGAGGGAGAGTTACATTTTTGCAAATATTAAGGTTTTAATGGAAGAACCCATTTAGTGGGAGTGCATCTCTGGGGATACCACATTGTCAAATATGGAGTGGAAGCCAGGGATAAGGGTGCTCTAGAAGACCCTGGAGAGGCCCTGGAAGTCACCCACGTGGTGACACCATCAAAGGGCTCAACTGAAGATATAAGTCACTGCTAGAAGGTATCAAAGTGCTTGAACACTTTGGGGTGCTTGAGGTCTAGAGAGGGCATGAGCACCTCCCATTGCTTAGCAGTTGCTTATCCTTCTCCCAGGAAGTGAGTGCAAGCTCCCGACGAACATGCTGGACCCATCATTCCTACCCTGCAGCTGTAACCACCCATTCTTCTGCCAGGAATTTATCCTGCAGGGATTAGTTTTGGAAACCTGATAGGGTAAGGAAGAATCCCAGGTGTTGTTCAGAGGAAATGTTTGACTCTTTCCCTAGCAAAAGAGACACAGAGTGTACTGGATTTTTTGTCACACACTTTAAGTTTCCAGGTTACTTTGGTGACCAGCTGTCTAGAGCCAAGCTGTGTTGCTGGTTTCTGGGTACATCTTCAGTTTTTCTTGTGCTTTTGAAAGGTGATGAAGAGCTGAGTGCTCCCAATCCCATCAATGCCCTCAGTGATTTCTTTTCCGAGTTGGTTGTGTGCTCTGTCAAGTTCCTTGCTCCTTGACAATGGTGACTGAGAGCAGGGAAGCAGCCCCAAGCCCTCCAAGGCTCTTCTCTCACCTTTCTCACAATTTTCCTTAATGCTGTGCACCCCTCCTCTCCTCTCCAGCTCTTTGCCATTCACATCCTCATTCTGGACCATTCTCTTCTTGCACCATGCTTCTCTGTGCTCCATCGAACTCACCCATGCCACTGCATTGGTTTTGGCCTCTTCCCTCCTGCACTCTGGATGCTCTTGTGTGCCTCCAAGATGTGATCTTAGCTAAATACAGCTCCCCATGTTGCCCTCACTCCCTGCCCCTACTCCTCAGGCTTCCCCTAAATACCTGTCTGGATTTTTAAGAAGTTGCCCCTTCCCTCTGCCTCTCAAGGCTCATTCTCCTCTAGTTCTAAATGACCTGCTGCCTCTGAGAAGCTTTCATTTCCATGAGCATCCAGCTGATGTCAAGCTATTGACATCTTGACTGAGGACTGTCTCAGTCTGATAGCAAATGTTGGAAGATGGAGCTGTTTTAGTTACTGTTAATTTGTGTCAGCAGATCCTGAGGGAAAAGTATCAATGCAGGATAACTCAAGACTCACGCGACATGAGACTCATGGGACTCTCTTGCTCTTTCCTTGGGCTCCCTGCTTTCCCCTGAAGGTTGCTCAGCCTTTCCTCACTCCTCAGTGACTTTTGCTTTTCTTTTTCCTTACCACTATTTTCTCCCTGGTGTTCAGATTATAATGAGGAGTAAACTAACTAAATTGAAAACAAAAGAAAATTAATGAGTCTCAAAAAACACCCTCAAGACAATGTCCATTTACAATTACAGAAAAGGCTGATCATGAGCTGTACAAATCTTGGAGAAAGACAAAAAACAAAACTGCATATAAAACTGCAAACAGGGTGGAGGGGGAAGAAAAAGGAAAATGCATGACAAATCCACATGAAGTGTCCCAGACAGCTTTTGTCTGCACAGAAATGGTTTTATGGGATTCTCTGCAGAAAAAGGAACAAAAAAATTAAGGAGTTGGGTTCAAAAGATCAAGCTGCATTTTCATTGATCTCAGACTTGTAAGAGCTGCCTCATCAATCACAGTTGCTTAAAAATTCCTATTAATGGCCTCAAATGCTGGGGCTGCCCATATGGTTCATCTTTGTAACATTTGGGCAACTCCCTGGGAGCAGTATGAGATCTGTCAGTGTCAGAGCCAGACACTCTGTGCTCATCCCTGCATTCCCACAAGTGGTGTAAGGAGAATAACTATCACTACAAGCCTGAGGAGCTCCATCTGATCCAGGACACACATAGCAACAGAGGACGAGAAAATACTAAACCCCAAATTGTTTGGCTTTCAAATATTGGAGAACTGCAGACCCAGGTGAAAGTCCCAGTGTGTAGTCCAGGGGGTGTATGGGACAGCTTCAAGCCAAGGTCCTGCATGGCATTGCCCAGGAGTGAACACTTGTTTGCTCTCAAGGAGCTGAGAAGAACACGGTTGGTGGAGGCTTTCAGACTGGAAAGGAAAATTCAGAGGACTTTCTCCCAGCATTATTCTGAATGATGTGATTAAATCTAGGGTAGGCTGGAAGTCTCGTCAGGTACAGCTGGAGCTTGTCTTGTCCTGAGCAGCAAAGTGAGCGTGGTGTTCGAGCATGGAATGAAGAGACGTTCAGAGCTCTGCAGGATCTGTGCTCCTCACTGCTGCCTCTTGCCCTTGGGCACCCTGTGTGCTTTGACTTTGGCTGCTGCCTTTGGCACTGGACATCCATAATAGTATGGATAGAATATTAGGAATGTTCCTGATGATGAGCACATTTCCCCTCCTTCAGAGTACTATCCCATCTAGCCAAACTGCCTTCATGCCCTTAATGCCATCTCCCTTGGAGACAATTCACATCCAGAGGCAAAATTCAACAAATCTGTCTCCCTAATGGGTACAATTTTTTCTTTGTAGTAAGTTCTCCTTCTTTCTTACCCTGGAGAATTGTCATGAGGGCACATTTTTGAACTGAATCCTCAACTCAAGTACACATTGGACTTAAGTAGCAACAAAATAAATCAGAAATGTACACTGAAAACAACTGCCTGACTTTGGTAAGAGTTAAAGCATTCACTTCACCACTGTTGTCCCAGAAGTGGAACTGTGTTTTCAGAGCCATGGAACACCTCTCCTGAGAGGAAAGGTTGAGAGAGTTGGAGCTGTTGATCCTAGAGAAGAGAAGGCTCAAGGGACACCTTATAGCAACCTTCCAGTGCCTAAAGGGGGCCCATAAGAAAGGTGGGGACAGACCTTTTAATAGGGTCTGTTGTGATATGAAAAGGGGTAATGGTTGTAAACTAAAAGAGGGAAGATATGGACTAGATATATGGCAGATTTGTTGTTTGGGTTTTTTTACAATGAGGGTGGTAAAACACCAGAAGAAGTTGCCCAGAAAAGTGGTGGAAGCCCCACCCCTGGAAATATTCAAGGTCAGGTCTGACAGGTTTCTGAGCACTCTGGTCTAGTTGAAGATGTTCGTTCTTATTACAGGGGAATTGGACTAGATGACATTTAAAGGTCCCTTCCAACTCAAACCACTCTATGATTCTATGAGAGTTACAGTTGGAGAGTTTTTGGAATCTGAAATAAAACACCAGGGACCAGCAGATTGCTGCTTTCACAGAGAAGTTTTAATGCGAGCCATGACTATTGACATATTTGTTCACCACTCTTATTGGAATGGAATAAAGCTGCATCAGGCAAAATTCACGCTGGAGGTCAGGAAGAAGTTCTTCCCTGAGAGAGTGGTCAGTCACTAGAAGAGGCTCCCCAGGGAAGTGATCACAGTACCAAGCCTCTAGAAGGAGCATATGGACGATGCTCTCAGTCATATTGTTTAATTTTTGGTACTCCTGAGAAGAGCAGGGTGCTGGAATTGATGATCTTTATGGGTCCCTTACAAGTTGAGATATTCTACAGTTCTGAGTTGTGGCAGAGCAAGTAGGAGCCATCAATACTGCCAGGAGGTCCTTTCAGTTTGCAAGGTCTTACTGCAGAGAAATCTGCAAGGGGAGAAGAACATTCCCAATCCCTGTGTGCCTCATGCTCTTGATTTACACCCAAAGGCGTCAGTTTATAAAAAATAGGTAAATACCTGTAGCTTAATGAGGCCACCAGAGTGTCAGACAGAGACCTCTTCTTCTTCATGTGGGCTGAGAGTTACACGGGATGCAAAGCCTCATGCCAGGGCTGAGCAAAGGAGCAGCCCCTGAGGTCTGAGCACAGACAGAACGAGTAATGCTGTGAGAAAAGTCATTTGTCCCAGAAGCAGTAGAGCTGACATGTGAGCAGTGTCAACCCCTGCTCTTCAGAGAGCCAGCCTGCTGCAGGGAAGTGCTTCCAAGCAGGATTACGGTTAAACTTGTTGGACTGAGGTCTGCCACGTCTCAGGGACCAGCACACTCATCCTTTGTATGCCCACGCACACACGGACACACAATTCCATTACTATCAAGCTGTTTACAATGCTGAATTTCAGTGCACATCCACTATTTCACACATTTTCACCTAGTCTCAAATGCTTATGCATCCGATTTTTGAGGGACAAAAGCAGTTGCCTGCCTTTTCTGAATGTCTTTTTCTTGCCAGTTCTACAAAGTTTCTCTCTCTGTAGCTTCAAATAAGCCACTCTGATTATTTTCACTTGGCCAGTTCGATCCTACGTTATGCTCACAGGAGCAAGAGCACTTTTTCTGGTGGCTGCCTCAGGATCCCGGCAAGATGCCATAGTCTGTGAGATGAGAAATGGTGACCTCATGGATAGGGGAAGGGAAAGGAGGAGGCAAGACTGAGTTTTTGGTTTTCTACATTTAAATCCCATCAGGCTTTGTGTTTTCGTTTCAAATTCTTTCCAAAATACTGTATCTATTTTCCTCCAAGATACTATGACTGAAATGACTTTATGCTTTGCCTCCAATGATTATTTTTTTAAATCAAAAGAAGTTATTTGTTTCTAAAGGATTTAAAACTTTTCCAATAAAAAGTACCCCGAAATAAAGAAGAAAAAAAGGGGAATGATCAAGTGCTGTAGAAACCAGCAAGTCACAAAAGAGTTAAAGTTCCTTACATGTGGCCAAGTTAAATAAGACCTGGAGGGACACATGGTTCTCCCCTCAGCACCCCCTCAACTCTGGGGTGTGGGCTTGTGAAATGCCTGGGAGGCAAAGTTGGCCCCCATTGTGTCTTGTTTAATTTGGCTGCTTGAAGTACTCACTTTTTTTTTTGTAATTTGGCTCTTCCTGCAGCTCTCACACCTTCCTTTAACATAAATGTCCCTTACATTTTCAACATGCCTTTCTACAGCCCTCCATTTCATATTGTTTGAGCCTCTTTTTCTCTGTGCACCTACATGTGGCTGCTGGCACAGGGCTGTGTTTATCTGCACACAGAGGCAAAGTCAAACCAAACTAAAGAGCACCGTCAGCACAAGCGCTGTGTTTCCAGGGTGCACTTCTGAGCTCCACAATCTCGTAAGGAGCCAGGAATCGCATCCAGGAGGTTTCTGCTGGCCAGCAGCAGGACTGCTCTGGAGCAGCACACAATGGTGACGTTTTCCTGCCTGCGTATTGCAGCCTCAGCTGGAAATTCTTCCACCACCACCTTGCCATGGGTCGGTGATAAAATACTAAGCTTGGTCCCACCAAGCCTGCATGTCTGGGTTGTCTTGCAACAGCGACGTGAGAAATACAGCTCAGGCTTGACACCTGTGCTTGGTGGTGTCAGCCATCACACAGCACGCTCTTCGCCCCATCTGACTTAAACTATAAATCGAGCTACATTACCTTTAATACAGAGACAGATTGGCAAAGATGGGGACTTTGTCATCGCGTCTGCCAGTGATTACAGTTTTGCAATAAATACAGCAGAGGCTGGCACACGTGGCCGAGGGCAAGTCCTTTGTTCAGTTTACTATCTACAAAATGGGGATACAAAGCCTTGACCAGCAAGGCAGCTACAGGGATTTCACAGTTATTCTCTAACTGCTTTGGCCATGGAAAGACAAAGATAAATTTTGAAGTACTATCACAAAGAGGTTACAGGGGTTTTTTTTCCTGACTATACAGAGCAAAAAAAGGTGTTTAAAAATTAATCAACATAAAATAGAATTTTATAAAAATTTTGAAATTATATTTTGTTGCTATATGCTAGTCTGCATTTAGACATAAATGCCCAACAAGTTTGCTGAAAAGCAGCTGACTCATTCTCACACTGAAGGAGATGATTTTCCACTTGCATTAGAAATGTGTCCACCCTAAAGTATGTACCTGTCTGAAAAGGCAAAGCCCCAAGTGGGTGAAGGAAATGCAGGAATGGGAGAAATTCCAGCTTCTGAGACCTGACACCTTTGGGAGCACATCCACTCATGTCACTGCAGACTCTCTTTCAGGGGCTGCTGGATCAAGGACATCTTGTCCACGTCTCAGGACAATCTTGAGGACAGAACTTCCATTTTACCCTGTACGCTACCAAAATGTTCCTGGGAAAAAGGCTCCGTCTGCAATGACTCTTTGGGATTGAACACCAGCAGCCAATAACATTTTTCTTTCCATTATTGCTGTGAAAAGAAAAAAAGAGCTCCAGAAGGAAATCTGAAAAAGTCCAGTAAGAAACCAGTGAAACCAGGAAATGGAAATGGATGGCTGGACACTTTGGGATTGCTACAGGCAGCTCTGGTTCAGTGAGATTTGCTGGGTTGCTGCTTTGCTGGCCTGGGAGATACATTAGAAGATGATATTTAGAAATCATAAATAATCTCATTATATTGCAGCTGCCAGCATTCTGGGAAGCATGGGTAAAAGCAGTGGAGAACTGAGTTAAAGAACCCCCCGGTGGCACAGTTGTGGCAACAGATGAAGGGAGAAAAAACCATAGATATTATGGATGGATGAACACAGAGAATTTTTTAGGTTTGGATTCAAGCTCAATTGAAATTGAGCTTGCCTGCTTGCCTTGTAGGGGCAACTCATTGATGCTGTATGTCACTCCTGTTGTAGAACTGTTGGTCTTAGAAATGAAAAATAGCATTAGCACTGGGCATCCAGTCCACAGCCCACCCAGGACTGACTGACCCCACAGGACATCCCCAAGCTTTACAGCTGCAACTCTCTTCCACAGCTAAATTCAGCTTGAAAAGCCACTTTATTTGGTGTTCCCCTTGCATTTCCCTTCTCTTGTTCTATCTTCTCTTCACAACTTGTGTAAGATGAAAAGTAAATCACTGCTGAAACTCAGTGTCAAGGGATTCCCTGAACGTGGGTCACATGGATTTGTATGAGGCTGTGACTGCATTTCTTATAAATATCTCATTGGTGCCAATACAATGAACATGGAATTGTCTACCAGCTTAGACCTGAAAGAGATGGACATCAAAGGATCCCTTCACATCAGGTATCATGGCACACTCAGACACTCACAAGGTGAATATGGCCTGAATATTAGAAAGGAGAAGCCAAAGAACTAAGGCCATATGACAGCTAAGCCTTGCTCCACCCCTCTGCCTCTCTCACTTTGTACTATTTATAAGCCTGAGTTGACAGCTTGAACTATGGTCATGTTAGGCAGGTATTTCCAGCCTTACATTTCTCTTGTGCATTACAGAACATCCCCACCATGTCTTGTGTGGTGGAAAACACAGATTCCAGAATTATTTAGTTCCCCAGTTTGGATTTTTGCATGAGTAGACCTGAGACAGGAGTCAGGGTCTTCATTTTTTTGACAGAAACCAAGTAATGATAAATCAAGAATGACTATTAAATAGATTTTTATCTCCACAGGTTCTTTGGATCAGATTATTTCCTTCCCAGAACACGGCAGTGATGGAAAAATTTTTCCAAGTTGCAGGGGCAGACAGCTGAGATAACTCCTAACATTTCATGGTGTTTGTGCCACCCTAAATAAAGAAAGAACAATTAGGCTTTGCCTAAAACCATTTATGTTGGTGTATAGGCAATGTAACCAGTCTCATGTGCTTTTAATTGTGTTTAATGATTAGTTGTGATAAATAGTGCCTAAAATAGTGTATACAGTGTAAACAACAAATTTAATGCAGCACACTTTACATCGAAGAAGTGAATGTTCTTCCTTTCAAAGGTTCATTTTTTTTGCTGATATGATTTTTATCTGTGGTCAGAAGCCAGAGCATCTCAAGCTCCTTTGGAGAAATTCAAATTATCCATTCAAGAAGGAAAGCAGCTTATTAATCATTATCCAAAAGTAACTGAGCTATTCACAGATCATCTTTTCAGACACTATCCTGTCCCTTTTGCTATGTGATCATGGCCAATTCTTTCTTGTTTTGGATGCATGCCCTTTATATTTCTTTTTTTTTTTTTTTTTAATACAGGTTTCTTCATGTTAGATCAACCTTCTTTTACATAATCTTTACTCTTCTTCTCTTTCTTTTTCTCAGTTCACCAAATTTTTGTGTTGGTTTCCTCTGGTCTTCTGTAAAATTTGACTTTGTAATGTTCACAGAGTTAGGAGTTCGAGAATTTTTTGGATAATACTACAGCTGTAGGAACTCATGTAAAAAAGTGCAATACTGTATAGAAGTAGAAGTGATTTTTATTTAGTTTTGTAAAAAATATGGCACTTCCAACTCACACATGAAACTCACAGGCTCCAAAATGTATGTCTCCAACTATTCTGGAGTGATTACCATTGAACCTTCTTCATCTTCTGGCTGTCTTTTCACTGGTGATAATGTGTTGGCATTTGGACAGATCTCGTACATATTTCAGGAGTCACAGGTATGACAGGTTTGAATCTTGGTTAATTATCCACTGTAAATCTTGGGCGACATTGCTGCACTTGTCTTCTCCTTCCCCCTTTTGGGTAGCTTGCTAACAAACCTAGACTTCTTGTTGGGGTTACGGTAAGAGAAATGCCACAGCACTGTACTGCAGTCTCGCTTCCACTCTCCCACTGCTGCTTGCAGGGCTTCTGCTGATGAGCCACTCGTGCTGTGATTTTGGTGAAAGAAACACATTTCTCAGAGCTTGCCAGTTTCACAGCCATTGATCATGTCCCTGGCTACTTGCCAGTTTCACAGCCATTGATCATGTCCCTGGCTATCAGTACAGGCCATCCTTTGCACCCTTGCTCTCTTGTTCCTCTAGCGCTTTTACACACCCCTCTGCATTCATGCTTCTTTCTAACTAATCTTGATATTTCTGTCTACGGAATTTTGCATGCCAACATAGTATAAACCGAGGAGTACACTGCTGGCCCTGGCTTGGATGGCTGGCAGGATAAATCCATTTTATGCAGGGTTAATTGTACTGCATCTTGTTCCAGCTTTACTGAGAGAGACCGATGCAGGTGATTACATCATGTCTCCAATCACTAAACCACATTACCTATTTAATATAGCTCAGTGACTGCAGTTTTCCTTTGTGCCTGTTCCTGGGTTGGTTACACCAACTTAATGCAACTGTATTCACGTGCAGTTACCTGACTGCACATTGAGGGAAATGTTATAAACCAGCTCAGGTAGGACAGGAACCCAAGGCCTGCAACAACCGGGGCACTCCTGTTTCTTACAAACAAAACTCTGGGAAGACTGTGGGTGCTGCAGCATGTGTCCAGAGCTGTCATCAGTGTAGTCTGGAGGGAGAAGTCCCAGCCAGAGGCACCTTCACTGACTATGGGAGTAAAGCTCCAGGTTTACTAACAGCTGAACCGCCTTCTTGCCTGAAGCAGCACCACGCTCCCCATCATCCTAAGAAGGGCTGATGGCCTCTGCCGGCAGTGCCACTTGGGCCAGCTCTGCGTCTCTGCAGCGCAGCTGCACCCAAGTCAGCTGGAAAACAGCGCCCTGAGGTCTGCACAGTGCTGGATGCTCAAGGGCAGACCTGCCCAAACAGAGCCTAGGGCTGCTCCTGGAAGCATCTGAGGGTAGCTCACAGAAGTCACCCTATCTCAGCAGAGAAGGGCATTATCCAGCTGAATGTCAGAGCTTCCAAAATGCTCAACAAATTCAGAACATTACTGGAATAAGAACAGCATCTGTAGGAACTTCAACCAGTGTAAAATTACATGCTCCTAATCCTTCTCCCCCACAGCACGCAATGAGTTCCACATTGAGTCAGAAAAATAGCCGAGCTCGGAGCTCCAGAGTTGGGCTATTGCACAACCATCCCCACTGTGGAGGTTTCTCACTCCTCCCTGAATCAGCTGGTGCTGACCACTATCCAGCACAGAAGCCATGCTCCCCAATGTGCTGTCGGAACACAACAGTGCTCAGCCATGGGAACTGCTCTTTTCTAGCCTAATCCTCTGTTCAGACAGGCTAGAATTGTTGGAGCTCTTTACTGTAGAAAGGAGCTGATATTTGAAGAGCTGTGCTCCATACACCGCTCCTGTAATTTGTGGCCATGTTCCACCTCTGGGGTGATGAGCAACAGCTACTGACATGGAGAAGTAATCCTTGAAAGGAGTTACCTGGATTTTAGTTGTATTCGATACCGTTTCCTAGACAGCAATTACAGACAAACTATAAGAAGCAGTCAGAAAACTGAGTGAGCCTCTTTTCCAGCAGAAGTTTTTTGGGTCAGCATCAGGCTACAGAAGCCCCTCCCAGCTGACCCACAGAGAAGCTGTCCTGGGGTGACTGTATGGTACTGTATTCCCTATCGTCTGCCCTATGCCAGACATGAATCCTGTGCCTTCCCGTGTCTTTAAGCTGTTTCTCAGGAGAGGGGGGAAAGAAGCCAGGTGAATCTTTCAGAGCAGTTCGTGCTCAAGGACTCACACTCCCCTGCCTTCCGGCTGCTACCGAGCCGAGGGAAACACCTTCCTGCTTTTCTTCTCAGCTCTCGGCTCTCTGCAGCAGGGAAGAGAGTGGCATTCTCTTGCTTTTTAGCTAGCTTCTTGTTTGTTAGCTAAAGCACGGAGTTTCCTGGGACTTTGGCTTCTTTTTCTTCTCTTCTGGACTGTTTAGCAACACCAGAACATCAGCAGGAGGCCCCGCACCGCGGCCCGGAGGGGCCCACGTGGAACCCCAGCTCCGGAGAGGGCAGAGCCACACCTACAAAGAACTCTGAATCTTCCTAGATCTTCCCCACAGCAAGAGGTTTTATTATTTAACACTATTCACTCTTTTTTCTGTGCCTGCATGCACTTTGCTTGTTAAATAAATAGTTGGGGTTTTTTTCACTTTCCTCTTAGGAATGTTTTCCGAACCTGGTGGGGGAGGGCCTGCAGAAATCTGCCTTCTAATTCGAGGATACGTTCATTTTGGACGTTCCTCCAAGTTGGTCTCAAACCAAGACAGAAGCTCTCAGAAATTATCCCATCTATGGATTCAAAATGCTGGGCTACAGACTTGGCCAAAAAGTCTGCTCCTGCAGTCTGTCTCTCTATAGAAGAAAAAAGTACTGAAGGAGTCAGATATTCCCTGGACAGGAACTGGCTTATTTATAGCTAACTATCCCTTGGCCACACCAGCACCCTCCTCACGAAGTCCTGTCATTGCTTTTATAGCTGCATTTCTACTTCATCTGTAGCATGCAATGGGCATGCTCAGGCATTCCTGTACCCAGCCCTTGGCTGCATTTTCATGTTGTTGTTTCATTTAGAATGATACCCAGAAAGCCCCATCCAGCAAAAGTGATCTGCTAGTGCCGACCTCATTTTTTAAATGGCAGATGCTATCTGTCAGCCCTCACCCACCTCAGTAAAGCTTCACCCAGTATGCAAAAAATGAGGGACTCTAGCAGATCGTCTTCTGCAATTTTTGCTGTACTGTATTGTAAGGCCCCAAAAACATAAAACACTTCCCAAAGCACTAACTTGGCCCATTCAACTCAGCAAACTCTAAGCCCATTTGATTTTAAGTTACTCAAAATTCCCCTAAGAGGGAATTAGAGAGAGAGAAAGACAGAAAAGATATAGAAAAGGACAAACATAGCTACCACTCCTGGGTCCTGCAGTGTTCAGCTGATGAAAAGTACAGGAGGAGGTAGGGTCAAGACATGCCCTTGCTACATGTCCTGATTTAAATACCTGTTGGCTTTCCTGGGCCCTTCCCCCAGGAGGGATTTCTGGTCATTTTAGGAGCTGGATTAGGGGCTGCAGAGATGAGTGCATTGCCTCTGGTGTGCCAGGGATTGGCAGCCACTGCCGGGCTGGGATACAGGCTCGAGGAGTAGGGTGTGCAGGGCAGGGCATCACCTCGCCAGAGCAAGGCCTGACCTGCCCTTTCCCCTCACACAGGCACCCAAAATGTTTCAAACCTGCAATACTTCCAGCCTCTCACATAATTCAGAGAATGTCACAGGCTGTGCAGCTTAATTTGTACTTATGTTTGTGCCCTGAACATGTTGCTGTAGCACATCGTGCTTACATTAGGTCCAGGAACGCTATGCTGCACTGGTTTGCAGTGTCCTGGTATTGCTGAGCTGCACTGACTGTGGTAATATTTATGTCCTGTGCCTGTCAGTGTGCTAAGGAATGAAGCTAAATAAATACTGTAATACCCACCCTGATTATTTTTGTGCCATTCTTTTCATTTCTGTAACTAGTTGTTAGGTTTGCGCTTGGAACAGCCTGTACTGTAAGATGAGGGATCTCCTATCATGGAGATTTCCACTGCTCTTTCTGTGATTTGGATTGGGCTTTTAAAAGGGATACTTCTCCAAAGAGGTACATGATGTTTGACCTTTTAAATTTGCAGCATTGAACTGGGAGATACAGGGCCTTCTCTTCTCCTGGACTGGAAACCAGAAGCCTGCATGGGCTTAGGCCAAATGGGCCGGCCCAGGAATGATGGAGTTGAGACCCCCTGGTTTCTGCAGCTCTGAGTAGATCCTCTGGTGTCTAATAACATCCATGTGCCAAATGAGACTTCTGCTTGGGGGTTTGCATGCAGGACACCTGTTCCTTGTGTGGCTTCTTTCCCTGCACTGGGAAAATTAATGGGTCCCTGCCCTCCTCCACTATCACTTCTAAAGAAACATGTGAGAACTTCCATCCCAAAGATGCTTAAAGCTGGCCAAAGCATTCAAATGTTCGTGGTAAAGTAGGGAAGGAAGGAAGGAAGGAAGGAAGGAAGGAAGGAAGGAA
>VZTI01000140.1:1162149-1255646 GCA_013397865.1 Struthidea cinerea | reverse complement strand
GGAAGGAAGGGGAGAGGAACCACAGCACTGCTGCCTTTGCCACCCACACACACATGCTTTGCAAATGAGCCATCAAAGGGCTCCTGGATGAGAGCGGGGCTATGCCAGGAGGGCTCTCAAGCCCTGTGATTAGGGCAGTCACCCAAGGAAAGGGAGACTGCCAGGGGTGGCTGCTGTGTGTTCTGCAGCCCAGCCTGCCCACCAGGCCAGCTGGACCCTGGTGGATCTCCCACTGATCCTGGTGCCTCTCTCCCATTGTCTGCTGCCATCACCTCTCTGGGAAGCCCCAGTAAAAATGGCAAATGGCTCAGGGTCTTGTGTCCGTATGTGGGCAGCAGGGGGGAGAAGAGCTGCTGCTGTACGGGAGATTCCTGTCACACCTGGCTCTACTTCAAATTCAAGGCTCACCTTGTCTTTCTGGAGTGGTGTCAAAACCTCAAGCAGGTTGTCTGCTCAGCGGAGTGTTACCCTTGTGCACCTAAATGAACACTAAATAAATAAATTTAGCAAGTTTTTCCTGTTATTTCTGATACTGACCTCCGAACACTACTCTGCTTTCAGTTTGCACAGTGACTGACAAGGAAAAGTATAATATTTTTTGTCCACATCAGTATTAGCTTGTTTTTAATCCTCATAAACTGTCAGTGTAACTTTCACACCACATACTATTTGTGTACTTATAACTTTACATCTTGGAACAGGGAAGACTCAGATTTTTTTCCTATTTTTTTTCAGTTTTGATGCTGACTACTCTGACCCTGCAGCCACAAAACACTAAGGAATAACTAGTATCTAGCTAACTAATCTCTCTCATTTTATATATGTGCCCCGAAAGAGTTAAATAAATATGTCTATAAATATGGTCCATGAATGCACACCCTGGGGTGAATATGCTTCATGCTAAAAGCAACTTCAGTTCATACTAATACAGTAAGATTTTCTGAAGAATATGGTTGGATCAGGGACAAAGTACTCAATAACTTGAAGGATCACACTGCTGAAGAGTCTGGGTGATCATTCCAAAGTTCTTACCCAAGGATTCCTACTAAAATGCATGGAAACTAAGATACCAGTTCTTCACACTGATATTGACGGTTGTGCCCTACATAAGTTTTGCTTTTTTGGGCAATTGTTTCCAATGATAATTATTTATTTTTCTGTTTTGTTTAATCCAGATTAGAAACCTGTATTTTGATACAGAGAATGATTTTGATTTTGCTGAGTCTCTTCTTCTAGCTGAAATGCAGACCCACTCACAAATAATTAAATTGATTAAATAAGAAAGAGCAATCCAATGCAAAGAGCCAGTAGAAGGAAATACTGGTTCACACAACATACTATTAACCTGTAGAAATTGTTGCCGTAAAATGGAATTAAACCCAAAAGCAAACATCAAAGCACAGACTGAAGGGCAGTTCTGAAAGATTCTGAAAGGGTTTTAGAAAGGTTCTAAAACCCCCTGTTTCAAGATTAAACCAATAATTCATTATTAGGTGTAAACAAAAGACAACCAGGTGAAGGACAGATTGTCCCCATCCATAATCCCCCCTACCCTTTTCAGCAGCATCCAAGGCTAGACACAGTAAAAGCCAGAATACAGTCAGACAGACTAGGCACAGAACTGGGAATGGCATTGGTATATTTATCTTCCCTTGTAAAAACAAAAATAAAGAAATGCTTGCAGAATTGATCCTTAGAGGTCTTTCTACCTTCCTGGTGCTTTTTCAATTCTGGGGAAAAAAGAGTTTATTGACACAAAGAAAGCTGTAAACTCTGCAGCCGTAACTTTCAGCCAGGTTTGAGGGGACTTCAGCTTCCCCATGGCTTTCAGTTTTAATGTCTCAATCTCATATTAGAAATACAGTGCAAATAAAAAACTGACACATACCCCCAAGTTACTTTTTAAAATTATTTTAAAATGATAAATAAATTATATTGCTATTTTTAAGTGTCACTGGCTGTACTGACTGTGAAAATTTATTCTGAAGAGCTTCTACAATAATCAAAATAACAAGTCTAGCTGTTTTTAAGATACACTTCCTGTGAAGAAGGCAACTTACAAATTCCAAGGATTCAATTTTTTAAATTTCTTGACAAGACATAATTTTTATTTTTATTGCAATATTGCCTGGACTTCACAATCTAGCACCGTGTCTTCACCCCCTCTGTTGTGCAAACACGTGACAGTATTTTGAAAATGTCTGTCTCTAGAAAACCACTGAGGAAGCCTCACAGACAGAGAAGAACACAGAGGGAACAATTGCAAAGATTTATTTAGCGCTTTCTGTGCTTGGCACTTAGAAACAGAGTTCCGTGCATAGGGCAAATCTTTATACAGCTTTTTCTTCATACATATTTTACATACCATTTTTATTGCCCTCTTTTATATTCATAATATTGAATACCCCACTAGGCATATAAATACATTTATCTACAACACCTCACAACAACTCTCAATAATATCTGTATTCTGTTACTTGGTATTTGCATTTTCACACAACTTAAATGCATAGCTTGCACCAAGCTACAATTGTTTTCTTATTTTTAAAGGATTTGAAGAGAAAAAAGGAAAAAAAAAGAACAAGGGAGAAAAAAAAACAGAAAAGAAAGATGTTAAAAGGTAATGATCTATTTGGTTAAACAGAGACCATGTGGCAGGCGGAAGGTTGGCAAATACTCAACCTCACTGTTTCTGAAATGCTAATGGTTTTCTACGGCAACTCTCGCATGCAAGGTCAGCTGCACTCCTTCAGAGCTATCTTTTTTTCATTGCTCTTCCCCATGAGCTCAGTCTGGACAGTTTCTTTCCACTGGGATGAGTGCTGTGGGACACACACATTCCCAACAAAGGCTGTCATCTGTTTGGTTTCATGGCATTGCTTCCAGTCAAGTCAACAGGAGCTGAGCCCCCTTCCCCCATTCATCTTTCCAAAGTTCCATCCCCGCTTCTGTCTGAGGCTCATTTGTGAGCTAAAACTTTTCTCTCTCCTCTCTCTCTCATCTCCATCTGCAGGCTGGGTGCTGGTGAGCTCGACCTTCATAAAGAAACAGCCAGTTGGGCAGAGCCATGGTGAAAATGCAGAAACCTCTTTGGAAGAAGCTCCGGCCCAGCAGCGCCATTCCTGTGCTACAGTGGAAGAAGGAGCCACAGGCCTTGCCGGTTTCAGAAATGGGCTGAACCACTCCAGCAGTGAGGAACTGTCTGGGAAGGGGGAGGTCTTTAGAGCTGTGGGCAGTGCAGCTTCAGAGGATGAAGCCCTGGGAGACTGCCCTTCTTCAACACCCGTGGGAGACAACACAGGGAATGGCTCCCTCCACGCTGAAAGCTCACACTGCTTAAAGTTAATGCTTAAACAGTAAATTCAGCCGCTTCTCTCCAGCTTCTCGTTAAAGTCATGCCCTCTTCTCTGCAATGTCCAGAAAAAGCAGATGCTCCGTGCCAATCTGGAGGCCCTGGGCTACAACAAGCTGCGATGGCTGTCAGTCGAGGCTCTCCAGAAGGTTCTGGGGCACACACCTAGATGGCTTATGTTCTTGTTTATCATTACAATACTAGTTCCACTATAAGTTTGAAGGCAAAAGGGTACTGGGATGGGTTCGCCCCTGGGAACAATGAAGGTCCGTCTGCCTTCGATGGCAAGGAGAGGCATGGCTTGTTAGACCATGTGCACAGACATCTGTGAGGAGGAGCCCTGAACCGCTCCGTACTGTCTGTTGTCACAGGCGGCGGCTGTCTGCTGGTTGCTGGAGGGAGGGCTGATCATGTGCATGCCGTGATCCATCCCTGTGGATAGGTATTGCCTCTCTCCAAAGGCCCCACTGGATGGGGAAGAGCAGAGTAAAGTGCTTTGGGTGGTGGTGAGTTTCTCTGGGCTCGCCGCCAGCCTGGGGGAAGCAGGGAAATTGTATCCATAGAGGTTGTAGGGATTGTGCAGGGAGAAGGCGTTGTAGGAGCTCTGCTGCATGTGGCCACCACCAAACATGTGTGAAGAGGAGGAGGTGGAGGCAGGGTTGCCTGCTTGCATGACATACTGAAACTGGGAGCTGGGGAAAGATCCCAGCTGGCCACTGTATGCCTCCATCTTGCTGTTGCTGGGCAGGGAGGAAGGAGCCGGCATTCCTGAGATCAAGGAGGGAGTCCTCTGAGGAATGAAGGTTTCGGAGGGCTGCGAGGCAGAAGCAGTGCTGCTCTGCAGCCGGTTGTAGCCCCCGTCGCTCAGCCCTGGGTAGCTCTGCAGTGCTGCCATGTTGCTTCTGGCACACGGAGGGTAATCAGACAGGTTGAGGTTGCAAAGCTGACTCTCCCGGCAGCCAACATTGAAAGTGTTGGGGGCCAGATGGAAGGCTGGAGGAGAGCAGGATGGAGAGAGAAGGTGAGAAGAAGCGGATGGTGATGGGGTCCCTGTGCTGGAGGTGGTCGGGGAGGTCCCTGTGCTGCCTCCTGCAAAACAAAACACATGGGAGGATGTTCAGCACCCAGAACCACATCTGCAAAATGAGACGGTCTCATTGAAAAACAGCTTAGTTTAATAAAGAGGCAAGGGTGGTAAAATGGCCCCTGGAAAACTCAGCCTTTCTTGGCAAGGGTCCTCACTTTATTAATAGCATCCCTTGGTCTTTCCTTCTTTTCTTTTTTCTTACGACTTTGTTTTTCAACAGAAGTTTTATTCCCTTTTAAAATGGGAGAGGGAAGCAAGCCTGCCACAGAGTAACCCAAGGCATTGGGAAAAGCTGCAAGGAAGCACTGCTCCATGAGTCAAGAGATCTGCCATTTCCAGGCACGTTTATCTAGTCCTTTTTTAGGGGAAAATAAAAGGTAATTTCTCCTCTCTCCTGGTCTGCAGGAAGACCACCAGTCAGTGCACTGTATGGTCCCACTGCAAACATGCTTTATCATCTGCTCAGGGGCTTGCTGTGGGAAGTGGCTGAGAGCGTGTTGGACTTCTGCACCATTCAGCATTTTTGTCAGCTGGCTCACGGTGCAGCGGGGCTGATTCAAGCCAGAAGTAACACTAAAATGAAGGGACACAGTTTCAAGCTATATCCTGCTCCACAGAGTGCAGAAAGGGGATGTGTCAGGATTTTCAATCATGTGCTTAAAATTTAAAAGGGATTCCATATGTTATACCACTGGTGTTAACAAAATATTGATATATATGTGTGTCGGTAGTATCAACGCATGATACAGTATTTATGCTAGGAATGATGGAATTGACCATTCTGCACAGCAGGGATGCTCACATGTTCTGACCTGGGAAAATAGTACTGTGCAATACTACCAAGAATGGTAGCAAACTGAAAGTAACTGATATGAAGAAGATGATGGCACAATTTTGAGCTTGAGAAGAGATTATTTATAGGCAACAGTCTGAATTGGAGGAAGCTTCCTTGAACAACCAGGAAAATCAGTTCTGTGCTCAAGGGAATTCAGTTTTCTGATGTGAAACTTTTTCTTTTCATTTGATTATTCTCTTTGTATGAGATTTTCTTTCTGCATTAGGGCAACCAACACTGGAAACTCTTGTAAAAGGACAAAAGAAGTACCGGTGAAGAAATTTGACCAGGGCATAAACAGACCCAGAGGAACTGGGAGGCAGCATTTCCAACAAGGTGGAAGATTACAGATAAGAGGCAAAGGGACTTGAAAAGACGGTGTTAGAGCGGGCAGGTGAAATTTCACCAAGGCAGAGATTGCACACTGAGGATCAAAAACAGGGGACAGCTTTTTCTTGTATCACCTTATGGAAAAAATCCATCAGGATTTTGAGATCAGTCTAGGTCAGCTACAAAAAAACCAAGAGGAACTTAATGCACTGTTGCTTGATGAAAAGAGAATAGGTGGTGCTAGTGGTTAGGAGATGCACTAGAAAGAGAGGTTCTGTGTCAGTGTATGACAGTGAGAATGAAAGTGAGATTATATCTGGCTCTTTCTGACACATAGAGGATGAAACAGAATGGGGAGTGAAAATGTAACCTTGAGACATTAACAATATTTGTGATTTTTTAATTTAATTTTTTTTTTAACCCAGATTCAGAAAAAAAGAAGAAAAACAGCATTGGGTAAGCACAGCCTGGAGTGATTGCTGTTGACCCAGGTGACGCTAACAAAAGGCAAATTTCTGTGTTGCTAAGTCAAAGCAGTCATTCCCATTACCAGCCATGGGGAGGAATGCTTGTCAGTCATTGCTGAGCCACTGACTCCTTTTGTCACTCATTCAGAAGCATAAAAGAGAAGCATTGCATCAAATCTCCATTAGAGTAAATGAGAGAAATTGAAGTTTCAAATGCCATCATGGACCCTCTGCATTCACTTCTTGACAATACTGAAATGCTCAAACTTGCTCACATATTTTAGCTCCAGAGTTCAAAGGCTTGTTGTGTAAATTTCTAATTTAGCATTTATTTTAAAGGCTACACTTCTCTGGTTCATTTAAGGTCTCTGACAGACAACCTCAGGCTGTTTTGGCTGTGGTAAGTTAAGATGGTGCCTCCTCCAGCCTTCCTCCCTGTCTCTTTTACAGGTTGTCAATACTGCAGTAGGGTCAGCAGAAGGGAAGGTCAGCCTCTACATGAGTAGATCCATTGCAGTCTCTTTTAGTTGAAATTGCTGATAAAGGTGAGATTGAACCGAGGTACACAACTACAGACACCCATTTTTCTGTTAGCCCTGCTGGAAAGAGCACAACCTGCAACAGGGAGGGCAGGCAGACAGCTGAATTCATATATCATCTTCTAGGTATCCAAGCTCGAAATACGGAGGTCAAATAATCACAAAACAAATACAGCACGAAGTGAGATGTATTTAACCCACAATAATCCTGCTTTTGACTCTTTACACCATATATTTCATGAACAAACTGCAGGAAGTGACTCACTTGCTGACAGTGTCACACAGCAGTTACCTCAAGCATAAGATTTTATTCATCTGCTAAGGAGCTACAATCCAGTCATACCCATAACTGAGGCTTTGGCTACACACAGTAAAAGTAGAGATTGCATATCAGCAATTTCAAGGATTCCTTAATGTCGCTGTTACGTCCGAGGCGCATAAAGAAAATGACACAGAGTCCAGGCTCATGAACAGTGGAAGCCGAAGCTTTTCTTTAATAATTTTCTGACTGCTATATAGGATAGATCGCAAAAAGTGTGTTGAGTGGCAATAGGTAATTGGTTCCTCGGCCATCCACCCCTTGAGAGGATTGGCCAAGTCTTAAGATACCTATTCCAAAATATTTTCAAAGTCAAAGCCATAACAATCTTGCAAAACAGCTTGCAGGTGCAAGAAGTTTATGGAACTGTGACCTTGTTTAAAATAGTTTACATAGGAAAGACAGTCTTCTCACAGAATATTGAGAAAAAGCTGAAGAATTTATCTGCTTCTAGCTTTTTAGCGCCTACACCTTAATGGTTCCAAAACTGAGAATTGCACATTTCACCCCCAAAGAGGGACTGAGTGATTCTGCTTTGAATAATCCCTATTTGCAGGCCAACAGGAAAACCCTGAAGTGACAACACAGCAGTGAGGAAACAAAGTAAAAAAGATTTTTCTTTTTCTCTGTAACTTCAAAATGATGAGGAGGTAAGAGATCCATCAACGGGAGCAAATGCCAAACCTGACAATTGTCTTTCAAGAATGCTTTGCTACCAATGCCAACCACAAGCACAGGACACACCACACTTCTGCTGCAACAGAGCGTAATGCAGAAGCAGGAAGTTGCTGATCATTTGCAAAGTAATCTTTACACCTTTAAGTGGAACGGGAAATAATAGAAAGCAAGGCCTGTCTCAGCTCATTCTCTTTGGACCAGCTCCACGCTGCTCTGAAGTGTATTTCTTAGCTATCTTTGCTAGCAGCCTTAAGTATGGGCCATACACGGCCTGGACTTCTGTGAAGTTACAGCTTGGTCTGTCGCTGTTACGAAGTCAGCCAAATACCCCTAGAGATGGCAGCAAGCCCAGCAAATATATCCACACCATACCACAGTCTTGGATACACAGATGTGTGTGTCATTTTAATGGAAGGCATGGATACAAACCAATCTAGTTAAACTGATACACAAAACTATGTTTAGGTCTGGTTTAAGTCAACTGAAACCACATTTAAGCAAGAATAAAATGAATCCCTCAATAATTCTCCTCTGCTCCTTTTCTCTACCCACTGTTTCCTCTGGGAATAGTTGCCAACACCAAAAGCATTTACCAGTAATGTCACAGTATCTCTCACCTCCACACTTATCATGATTCCAGAGTGATTAATTACTATTTTGACTGGCCTCCAGAAGATCATTTTTTGACTCTGCAGACATTGGTCCCACCTATGTGTGGTTATCGAGTCACATTTGTATAAAATAGAAGGTTCAGAACCTCAAAGGCCTCTCCTTTGTGTCTGAATCCTGCCCCACATGGCAGGAGAAAGTGTCTGTCCTCAGTGTCCTGCTATTCTGTCCAGGGCTTAGCCAAGCAATGCTGTCAACCTGAAAGGAGCTTGTTCTCTGGGCATACAAGTGATAACTAAGTCAACCTTATCAAAAGGAGAGAAGGATTTTCAGTGAGGGGAACTGGAGAATGATCAAGTGCAAGAGAAGTCAAAATTTGCAAACTGGGACTGAGAAGTAGGGAAAAAGAAGAAGGAAATCGTGGTGGAAGACGGGTAGACCATGTGGAGAGGATGGAATGTAAAGGCAATCCTTCCCCTTCTTGCCAGCGTTTCCTCTTGTGACACCGAATAGAAATGCTGTCTGTGCACCAGTGTCAGATACACGCCCACAAGGCTTAGGGAAGAAACTCCAGCTTTTCCTCTGGGTATCAACAAGAGATGCCATTAAAATATCATCTCAAGTAGCTTATGACTGGTATTTCCTTCCTGTCACGTGTGTCCATCCAAGACTCAGTAACGGTGCTGTCTTCCTGTATGTTCTCAATAAACCCTTGCTTTTGCTTTTACCTAGACTGGGCTTGTGTTAAGGACAATTTCAGGGCAAACTGCAGCCCAAACATATGTAGTCATACACGCATGGGGATGATGTGCCTTAATATGAGGGGTTGGAGTATTCTTGAAGCATTCAGCACGACAGGGCATCTGAAGTGCTACAGGGACCTCTTCCACAGAAGGCAGGTCACGTAGAGAACTTCTAACACTGCAGTGTAGATGGAAAACACATCTGCCAGCAGCCAGCATTAGCCAAAGGAGCTTTCTGGCAACAGCAAGATAGTGGGGAGACCATCAGTGCCAAGGGAGTCTGAAGGAATTGTGCATGGAAAATTTTCTGGGATCTCTTTTACGAATGACACCATACTATTCACTTGACCCACAACTTATCCCAACCTCCTTTATCTGAAAGGTGCTCATAAATCAAACTTTGGACTCCACTGCAGCATATTTTCCTTGCCAGTGTTTCCAGGCATCCGATGCTACCATCACCTGCAGTGCCTCCGTACAAACCTCTCGGTCCCTGAAGTCCTTGCTTAGTGCAGAGCTGCCCTCAGCACAAGTTACCTGAACATGAATGCCACACCCTGTGCAATGGCAGAATCTCACCAGACAGACAAAACCCCTGGAGCAGTTTGGGCACTTGGTCACAACCTGCAGGTCTCACATGGCTGGTCTCAGACAGGGATGGCCTGGTGTTCACTGTCACATTGCACTGTCACATGCAGATGTGGCTGCATGTCCTCAGAGCTTGTGCCTTACTTTCTAACAAGGATGGGAGCAGCAAGGTGGTTTGTCGTAAGATTTTACATTTTGATGGGTCAGGCAGCACAAAGTTGTTCTTTGAGTGCAACTGCTTTTTAGAGAGCTTAGCCCACACCCACCTACGAGCTAGTTTATCTTGTGGCCAGACACGAATTGCAGGGTCAGCATGGCCAGTCCGCAGCCTGGAGGCTGTGCTGAGCCCACAGGACAGAGTCCAGCCCACAGCCTCAGCCAAGCCATCTCCTTCCACCTTCGTACGTGAACAGGACCAACTCAAAAGCCAGATGCTTGCATTGATAGGTGCACAACCTCACCTATCCACCTCCTGGAGGAGCCACAGCCCCTCTTCTGACACCTGCCTGAGATGTTGGCATCTACATCATGTGATAGGCATGTGTCCAAGCACCTGAAGGTGCAGGAGAGAGGGACTGTGGCCTCCAGTCATTCACCTGGCTCACAACTCTCCTTCTGGCACTTAACTTGAGTAAATAAGCCATCCTGAGAGGCAGTTTATATTCACTTGGGCACAGAGCCATGATAATGCAACTCTCCAGCTTTCCAAATGGAGCTGGCCAGGAGCTGGCATGTGTCTGGCCAGCAAGGAGCACAGAGGAGCCTGTCCATGCAGATGTACTCCAAGTCATTTCTGAAAAGGCTGGTTTTTGTGAGGATTTTACAGTCTTGGACACGTATGTACAGGGTCTTTCTAAAGCACAGGAAAGACTCTTCCCAGTGTTTTGCTAATTGGTCAAGGGGTATAAGAGAAAAAAAGGCATCCTCGGGCACAACAGTAAAAAAATGTAATGGCATGCATGCAGGAAAACAAATTTGAATAAAAAGGTAAATCCCATTCCCATTCTGTTCACTTGTACACACATGCACTCTAAGTATGGCACATGAAATTTACTCTCTGCCTTCCAAGTTACTTCACCCTTGGCTGCAGAACAAAAATTAAATTTGTTAATTGCCCAAGGATAGGAATCTGAGGGAGTAATGAGGTCAGGAGGGAGGGTTTGTGCAGATTGCCTGACTGATAGATTATGAGGCCAGAGTGTGCCACTGTAACTATCTGATCTCATGTCCTTTTGGATCCAGGCGTAGCGCAAACCTGGATCCATTTCTGCTTCAAGCAGCACATGCCTCAGTCCTGCTTGATGCCTTCAGACATCTAAATGCCACAATATCAGGTGTCTCTCCTGCTCTCACCTATCATGGCAACATTTTCCTTGCAAGTATAACTGGCAGCCCAAGGTCTCTGCTCCCATTCCTAGCTTTCCAAAACTCAAACCTAAAACCTTCAGAAGGACTGAAAGATTCTTCATCACCATTACTACTCCTCTGAGTTCCCTCTTCACCACCTTGGAAAACTAAATGGCTTTGATGCCTGTTCCTTGTCTTCTCACCAAGAAAAAGCAGGGCTACCTGGTCTGTGACATGCTGGACTCTCTCTTCAATCCTTCCCTATTTTTAGGAATGAAAACTTCCCACTTTTGTGGGAATGAGAGCCATTTCTGTCTTCACAGAGTTTAGCTGCCTTTTTTTCTCTCTAGAGCCCTTGGCCAATTATCAAATTATGAATCCGCTGGTAAAATCTTTAAAAGGCCCAAATGAGACTCAGAACCTACTGCGTGCCAAATTGCTGGGTTGTAGAGGAAACATAAAGAGTGCTTTGTAGTTCTTTGGGATACAGCTCACAGAGCACATAAAAAAAAAAAAAAGATAATTACAGCAATAGATTTAAGAGGGAAAGTATGTACTGTATGGCACAAAAGTGAGGAATGAAAGGAAATTTTGGTTAAGGTTAGTAAATTACAGAGAAGGACTTTTTTAATAAGTTTGCCTCAAATTACAAGAATCACTGGAATAAATGGTAGATCTAGAACAACTCAGAATAATATTTTACTTCCCCTAACCTCTTACAAATTTCTGCAACGCAAACTGAGCAGTCAGAAAGTTAGAGACAAAACTTGCCTCGGTCACCCTCCAAGATAAAATATTTTCAAGACATAATGGTAAAAAACAACCCTTTTTTCTAATGCAGACAAAAAGTGCGATTCAGGACATGATTTCCATTCCCATCCATATCCAGAGCACCTAGACAGCTGAGTGTCCACTACACAGAGGAAAAACATCAAAGTACTGTGGCAAGTTCAAGGAACATGTAATTTTCTATTCATAACAGAATAATGTGCTACTCTGAGGAAACTGTGCAAATCTTCAAAGTGTCATTGCCTACCTCTAGTCATTCATGTGAAATCTGATCACCACTCGTCAGATAATAGAGACTTAGGCTTCAGTCACTGGAACTCAGGGTAAACACCTCTCTGGAGCAACAAACCACTTCAGTCTCCTTTCAAGTCATCAGGAAGTGGCACAGACTTAGACTTCCAGCTTCTTATGTCACATCTGGGAGGGTATTTTAATTTTTCAGTGTAGCACCAAAATTGTCCCTTTTCTAAAGGAAAACTGTCTGCAGCTCAACCTAGAAGAAGCTGGAACAGTTTGTTCCCTGGTGCTTTGTTTAAATGAGGCAATCTACGAGCCATTTGAAGTATGTAGCAGAAACCAGCACTTGATCCCAATAACTCTGGCAACAACTGCTCTGTTTCCAATCTCCTCTTCAAGGTCAAAAGAATCGAGCAGATAATTGAGTCCACACCCAGCTATCTGACCTCTGCCAATAGCCTAGACTGTTCACAATTGATTTCGAAAGGGAAGCAGCATCCAGATTATCCTGGTGGCATTGCTGACAGAACTGATGGCTGCCTCTGGGAGGCAAGGGGCCAATCAGATGGATTTGTAGGTGGTTCAACCTCCCTTGGCGGAAGCAGCTCCACTCTTTTCGGGGACACTATTTTTGGGATCTAGGATCTCAGATAAAGCCAAAAGGATCTTAACATTTATTTACTTCTTTCTGCCTTCAGGACCCTGTGATGCCTTCAGATGAAATTCTGGAGGGCTCAGTCTTCCTTCCACTTGACACCAGTACACATTTGTGTATTCAGGATTTTGTTTTCATATGGGTGCAATCAGGGCAGCTCTCTGAGCACCACCCCTGTGGGGGAAGAGTATTATGCCGAATGAGTTACAGGCAGTACAGACAAACTTTGGCAAGACAGAGATGACGCTTGCCCAGAAAGGGTAATGTTTACAGACAGAGAAGCTGGAAAAGCAGCAACACCTCAGCTCGGGGTATCTTTCTCACATCTGCTGATAGCCCATGCAGGCTTAGGGTCTGTCTGGAAACATTGTTACTACAAGAAAACATTATTCCTTTCCAGCTGTAAATGAGACGTTTGAATCTCTTCCACACGGAGGAGAGGGAGCCTTTTGTGCATATCCTTGTTGACGCAAGACTGCAGGGTTGAGATAGTCCCCTCTTGGAAGGAGACAGTAGGACCTGTACTCAGTCAGTTTGTACGTGCAAGCTGCTCTAGAGATAGCACCAGCTGTCTTACGAGTGAGGAACACACCCCTCTTTCCCTCCAGTACCCTTTTAGACAATTTTCAATGCTAATCTCAAGAGCCGTTAACACCAATTTTGCAGACTCTTTAAGAGGTGGACTCTCTACTCTCTACCTCCAGCCCAAGATCAATGAAGATGCTCAAGCTGATGGAGAAGGGATTGAATCTACTGGATCTACCCTTTGGTGGAGTTCCTGGCAAAACCCTTATTCAAGGAAAGAGCGCATTTGAAAGGAAAGCTGCCTTGAGAGCTCACCAGTCAGGTTTAAGATGTTTGACTCTTGCAGATTTGGTATGCATGTGTCAAAACACTAATTTAATGACGAAGTGAATTTTTATGTGCTGCAAGCCTAGTGATAGATCATATCATGTGACTCTCATATCGGTCCTGAAATTCTGCTTAGGAGGCACTTCCTAACAACTGCCAGGGTACCTTTGATTTCACTTTTTGGTAAGTCATCAGCTTTTGCAGGAAGGATTAGATACTGATCACTCTTCTAATATTGCCCCAGTGCCTTTTTAGTCTCTACGTCCTTGCAAAACTTAGTCACGGATAGTGATCCACTCATCACAATATCCTGTGGGAAACTGGATATCACATAGGAGCCAGCAATCGCTCTTTTTACTCTTAGTGACATAATGCAGAGTTACTGGAACTCTGATTTTCTTTTTTCCCCTCTCTTTTTTTTTTTTTAATGTTCCCTTTTAAAAGCAAGAAACTGAGCCACAAATTTTTAATAATGAGAATCTGGATGAGGTTCAGTCTAAATTTTGAAAATATATTCCAATTAAAGACTTTAATAGATTCTTGGCTTTCCGCACATCTCATTGCCATGTGCATTTAATAATCCCAAGCCCCCTTTCTCGCTAGTAGTAAGTAGACTACAGCATGGGTGATACCATTCTCCAGAAGGTCAGCTGCTCCTGGACTGCCATTTTCTGAGCATTTCATGCAAAGGTTTTTTTTTTTTTGGGGGTGGGGGACGACTTCTTTCTTTCAAAACTGGCTGCAGATCTGCTGTAATTGTGTCCAACACGGTGTTCACTCTTGTGAAGCTGCAGATACTTTTGGATTCTGCCCTCCGAAAGAGAGGTTTTGTTCTCAGTCCTGGGGATTTCACTAACAAAAGCAGCATGTTCTTTCCCTTGGTAGGGCAGCACGGTGACCACTCAGGTCACAGACCTGCAGGGACTTGCTGATGCGCTGTCCTTCAATGGCAACACGTGTGACTAAAGCTCATGGACCAGGAGATTCAGCTGCACCAGGCATCTGCGGCTGGGTGTGACATCAAACTCTCCAGTTCGCATGGCAGCTGAAACCTATCATTGTGCAGATTAAAAAGTTATTCAATCCCTGCATGAAACAGCTGCATCCAGCACACCAAGTATCGATTTTGGTGTGTCACTGTGGCCCTTGCTCCACGTAGAGCTTGGGCCAAACGAATGAGCAAAGCGCTAAGATGTAGGTTGAATGGCAGAAAGGATAATGTGGAAAAAATTGTAATATCTTTAGATAATTGTATCACATGGATGTGTCTGGAACACGCAGGCTTGTGTTTAATGAAATGATTAAGGACCTGGAAATGTTCCCACTAAAAGAGAAATTAAACGTTTGGTGCTATTCACTTTAAGAGGCACAGAAGAGGGAGATAAAAACCTGTAAAACAATTAAATGTATGAAGAAGGTGGATGAAGGGGAACTTTTCCTTAGTTCTTAACGCCCCACAAAAAGGGATAGACATTTAGTTAGAGCAGAAAAATTAAAGTCTCTTGAATGAAGCATGTTTGCCTGCTTGCAGGTTACCAAGCAATCCATTGTCCTCGCTACTTTTGTCCCCACTTTGCAGTACTTTTGGGATTTGTACCTCTTAGGAACTGCACTAATTCATTTAGCTCTGGATAAATTAGTGCTGGGACCAGTAATACTGGGATTGTCCTCACTGGCTGGTGCACTTGTAGTTAACAGCTTTGAGATCAGTCAGCTATTCATTTCAGAACACACACTAACTTTTCCAAACTGGCACATGTGGCAATAAATTAAATGCTCTCCAAAAAATCATCACACCTATACAGTTATTTTTATCAGTCAAATCTCTAACCTGGCCAAATAATTCAGTTTGATTTGTTAGACAAAACCATTTTGGAAAAGGCAGATAGCATTTTTATTTCACGAAAAAGTTACCAAATGACAAAAGAAAAGCTAAAAATCTGTAGAAATCCATAGCACAGAAAAATTTAGCTTGAAAGCAAGGAAGACACCATATTTATGCTGCTGATGCCCCAAGCTTTTGCTCCAGAAAATGTAATTTTTCCTATTATGGTAGGATGGATCCATCTCTAGAAAATCAAAACTGAATTCCACAGTTCCTATAGGGAAACTGTTCCAGCATATCCTTAAACTTCATGTAGCTGGAACCTACTGTATTTTTTCCTATCACCACAGACATCATCTTATTTTAATACTATTATTTATTCTCTCCCTCCTCACAGGCTGAACAACCACAGCTTGCTCCTCTTCAATCCTAGGCATGTGGCCACTGTTGCTGCCCTCATCTTGTCTCTCTGAAGTAAGAACTCACTCCTCTTTAGCTGCAGTGGACAGATCTACTCCCAAAAGTCTCCTGTAGCCCTCATGCAGTTTCCCAACAAACATTTCATGGGATAAAAGGAAAGCTTGCATTTCCTCAAATGTTTATTCAGAAATGTCACATATTCACCCAGCTTTGGAGAACACAGCGGGATCTAGAATCAAAGTATCAGTTTATTGAAATTAAACCCTGGAAGTTTATAATTCATGAATCTACAAGGGTATGAGATAACACCATGCAGCTCAGAGCACTGAAGCTCCAGATGGGGGAGAGGAGGAAACTCTGGGGCAAGTCACATCCATATAAAGTCTTAGAGGATCTGAGGTGCAATGGTTTATGCTGATGTCAGCTCTTAAACAGCAGTGATTTACTCACCTGTCACCCAGTTCATGTGCTTGAAAGCAAGGAGTCGAAGAGGTGTGGGCACGATATGTCCTGGTTGTCTTACATTTGAAGGGAAGAATCACATGTGGCTTAAAGCCACCTCAGCAGTTTTTGCTCTATCTGCTGGCAATTCCAAGGACTCCATACCGGCATATTTGTCCTGGCCTTTGGGGGCTGTCCCAGCAGCCAGAAATTAAAATAGAGCATGTTTGTACCTTGGCTTTGCACCTATTTTTGAGAGCAGGGGTCAGTTTGTTACAGAACTACTGGAGAGATGAGCACTATGAGGGTTGGAATATTTCTGGTTGGAATATTTCTGATTTATTATCTTGAGATCATTTCACGTGGCTAAATGCAGAGCCCAAGAGCCCTTTTGTGTGATGAGTTATTAGGTTTTGAGATCAACCTGTGAACACAACTTCAGTTAAGGGCTGCCCTAGGCTTTATTGTCTGTGGTGCAGTGGTGGTGGTCTGCACAGGGCCGGCTGGTTACAGGGTACTGGCTTGCTTCCTGGTTTTTCAGCTGCCAAACTATATTATAACAAGCTAAAAATACATTAAATATTTTCCTTTCCTAGTATTACTTTACCACGTAAGCAATAGTTGGAGTTGCCACTAGGATGTTATCTGATAACTGAGGGGAGGGAGGCGTGCGAGCCTGAATAGGGGTGAGACACTGGGGAGAGGCAGCTTCAGCGACTGTGACCAGGAGGAGAGGCTGTTATGTTTCTATTTAGGTGGGTGATGAAAACATTTCTAAATGCCTGCTTTAACCCATCTCTGACCACGTGCCCCACCACAAGTGCTCCTTGACACAAGCCCATGAGCTTCTGCAAAATCTCCCCTGCCCCATGCTGTGCTATTCAAGAAGAGTTGGGTGGTCATGTGAAGACCATGCATGGGGAGTCTAACAGCGATGGCTGGAGTGTGCTCTGTCCTACTCCTGTGCTGTGCCATCAGAAAAATTATTCAGCAGGTGACCTGGGCCCTGGGGTGTTGCATGTGGAACTGGCATGGGGGACAGTCAACAAGCAAGAAGAGATTCTTATGCTGGACACCCTTCTGATTCTGCCTCAGTGATGGGCAGCCCCAACAGCCACCACTACTTCCCTGCATCTGGAGGAGAACACACCATCCCCAGGTGGATTAAAGATCTGGAGGGAAGTTTTGGGGGTGATGTCAAGCTTGAATGTGAGAGCCTGGAGAATCTGCTACATAGGGCAGGCATTTGGTTTTGATTGTTTAACCTGACTGGTGTCACATTTGAGCACCATTTTGAATTGTTTCTTTTCTTGCATATACGTTGGAATAAAAAAAAAGTATCAGGCTGCTGCCTTGATATCTCTTTCTCAGTGATCACTGTGTTTTTAACCAGAAATAGCTGCACTAAATTGAATGGGAAAGACCTAGCCCTGTGAAAAGCAAAATAGCAACATGGCCTGAAACTAGAGATGAAAGCCCTACTTAACAAATGAGATATGTAAAGGGCAGAAGCTATGAAAAGACACAGCATGAACAAGTGGATAACACTTGGCCAATCCAATAATTCCTCCCAGATTCTTACTAGCAGAAAGTGTCTTCAGCAAGGCCACTGGGTTTTGAAATCAAGGTGGCATGACCCCAAAGGGAGACACATTCTTGGTCTCCTAAAGCTTCCAGAGGACACCCACCCCATTCCCCATGTGTTTCCATACAAATGGCAAATGTAAACTGTAGATGGAAAACAACATGTCTGACACGGCTGAGCATTTCCTCAGTGTTTCTGTGCTGTCTTCACATTTAACTCATGCTGTGTACTTGGCCTGGTTTGCCCAACCCTGCAATCCTTCCTGCTCCTCCTTCTAGCTCTTAGGACTCCAGCTCTAGGGAGACCAGGGAGCCCAAGTGGTTCCATTGCACCTCATAAGGCATGGCCTGTCCTCCATCCCCCTCTCTGCTCTGTGACCGTTCACTTCAGCCAAGAGCTCAACAATGTGTGTGGCATCCCCATTCCAGTCACTGGACACACAGCAAAGTGCATTGCTGCCCTTGTGCCCTCTTCTCCTTCTCTTTCTACAGCTCTCTGCAACCCCTTTGCTCGCTCACCTTGCTGCTTCTGCATGGTAGTGAAATCTTCGAAGGTGAGAGTGCGCACGGGGGGCCTCCAGAAGGCGTAGGTCTCCATGATGGCCTCCAGCCCCGTCCTGTGCAAAGGAAAGGAAACGAGGAATGAATAACATCAATCAGCTGGGGATACAGGCACTGAGGAAAGAAGGCTCTGACCTTGCTTGGTAGGCTGCCGGTGGCCACTGGAAGGTCACCTTGGCATCTGTGAATTCCTCAAGTGAGCCTTCCCGCACAGGTGCTGACCACAAGAGTGAAATGAAATTTCCCCAGCCCAGGATTTCAAAAGCTCCTGACAGTCTCTCAATGCCTTTTTTCCTTCTAGCAAGAATCTCAAGCCTTCTGTCTGCTTTGCAGGGGACACATGACTGTCAGCTCCTCAAGGCCTACTCACTGTATCATTGAGTGGGCCTCCACACTTTTTGGGTGTAAGCTGTCGTGCAAACAAAGGAGGCCTGGGATTCAGGCTATGGAATCAGAGAGATTTTGTGAATTGCCTTTCCCTGCCACTTCACAGTTCTGGACACTGTTCCAAAGTGCTACAAGAAGCCATCAAAAAGGGAATCTTCTTGGTTTTGGACTTTGACTAGAAATGCGTAAGATGCTCTTTCTAAAAGATCAGTGGTATATCTGCTTTGGGTCCCTAACTCACTACAAAGACATATCAAAGCGAAAAAGCCAAAAATTGAGTGAGAATTTTTCTTCTTGACAGGCTGGGATCTGCTTGAAGTCTCTTAGCACCACAGGCTCAGTGAGGACATAGGTGTATTGTGGGAGTTTCTTCCCAGGAAAATTTCTCATCATTAGAAACTGCACACTGCTCTCTTCCCCATTCCTTGCCTTCCCCTGCCTCTTTTCCCACAGGAGGTTATAGCCCTTGCACTGACTGAATACCAGTAGAGATTCTTCATCAAATGCGAGAACATATCCCCTTTCAATGCAAAAGGCTCAACATCCCCAGAGCCTCTCATCAGATGTTGAGCTGACACCACAGCTGCCTTTTGCTTCTGAAAATGTCTTTCTGCACGTGCCTCCACTCACTCAGTTAACTTTCCAAAGTCTCCCCGGAAGCTTGGATGCTTTAAATACATTGGCGTTGGCAAACCAAACTCTGTATTTTAAGAGGAGGTTTAGAAGAGAGGTTGTTGCATGGTGTTTATTAGCTGCTAAGCTGTTAGAAGTAGAAACAGAAGACATCTCTGCATAGCAGTCTCACACTAGTGCTGAGCACATTACCACAAAACTATTTGGTTAATACAGTGGCCTCTGCCAGCTCATGGAGCTCAGAGACAACAAGGCAGGGCAGAATTTGAACCCATCTGCTAAGCTGGGCTCTGTGTGCAAAAGCTGCCCTTCGACTACCGGTACCACCCCCAGGATTTCCTCTGCTCCCTGCGTGTGAAAGTCACACATGTTCAGACTCCATCTGCTTCTCGGCACACACAGCCAGGAAGAGAACGGTACCTTTTTTGCAGCCTCATGAAATGATCCCCAGCTCAGGGAAGACTTTCTGGTACTGTATATCCGGGGGCATAAAATGACCTGAGCAAGTTGCGAGGCAACCAGACCTGCTGTTGAAAGGACCTGCCTTGATGATTAGTACCATGTAATGTATCAGAAATGCAGACTGAAAGTTCCAGCTGTGCTAATCCAGCTGGTCTGTGTCTGCCACAGGATTGTGTGGGGAAGCAGGGAGGCCAACTCACTGAAAGCAGTGGACCACAGTCTGGCTCAGTCCTTAGATCCCCAGGTACACAACCCAGCTCTGCACCAGCATTGGGCTTCTAGCTCTGGTCTCACAACTTCCTTCCAGTAAAAACCAATCCCTAATGGGAGGTGGCTCATGGAGACACTAAAAGCAGATTAAAGCCATTACCCCTGCCTCTCCCTGGAGCCTACATCATCAGCAGCTCAGCAATTGACTCACAATTCAAAGTTTCTAGTTCTCCATCTACGACTTTCCCCTGTATCAATACAGTTCTCACAGGTACCGTATAATTTCTACTTCTAAAAGAAAAGGAAAAAAGAGAATAGCCAGGACATAATAAAAAGAAGAAATAAAACAGCGTATCAGGAATAATAGACTGCTTTCAAGGGTTGGACTTGACTGTGAGCTGATAGAGGGTAAATGGCAGCGCTGAGAGTGCCAGAGCAGCTTTACAAGCTGCTCTCTTCCTGCCCTGTATGTCAGGGAAAGGAAAGAAGACAACACCAACAGGGACCTACCTCCCCCTGCTCCAGGGCAGCAGTTCTACAACAGCCCCCTTGCTGCGAACACAGCTCCTGTCACCCTTCCCTTTCCACTCTGTGACTGCTGGCAGCAGCAGTGTGGCCTTGCCCTGCAATGCTGAGGGCAGTGTGGTGTCACAGGTACCTGAAGAAAGGATGTCAAACTCCACAGCAGGCTCTTCCTGCCCCAAATGTGAATCCTTTACTCCCCACAAGTATGCGTATGTTGAACATGTGTATAAAACATCCTCTCTGAGCATGTGGGTGACAGAGCTCAAAGTTATGTCCACTTCTCCTACGCACAAATTTAAGCCTCTATATACTAGACCAACCTATCTTCTCCATTAGTTTGTGGGTTTCTTTTTTTTATCTTTGGTCTCTGGTTTTTGGAGCTCTTTTTCTCCATGCAGAAAAAATGCTGTGGGTGTTCTTGAAATAGTATCTAAGCAGAACACATCCTTACTGAATTTACACATCCTTCCAGGCATCAGACAAGATCCATGAGACAGCAGCTTCATGTGCTAACCTGCTAGGCACCTACCACACCATGTATGGAGTCTTGCAGAAGAAAAACTTGCATTCATGCTGAAAACCAGCTCTTGGTGAGAAGGCACACCACCTTTGTGTACTGATTTTACAACCCTATCCCCAGCCTTTCTTCTGTCTGCAATGTATTCCTATTTTTGAAAGAAAATGTTGAGGTGATGAGGTGGGAATCAAGAAATTTAATCCCTATGAACTCTAATAACCATCTCTCCCATAGCAGTTTATGACATTGGTGTGCTCTCCTAGTCAGCAGAAATACTGGAGTGCTATTCTGTGTTTGTGTGTTCCTCCCCCTCACAAGGAAAAGAATCCCCACCTGGCCAATGAAGAGACATTTTGGGACAATAATAAATGCTGACCAAAAAATAATTGTTTTCAGTGTTTCTGAAAAGTCAGGAAATTTGGAGGGCCTTTGCTGAGGGTTGCTGATACCAAGTGTGCTGAACATTATCCATGTGGCATCTACTTTCTCTTCCAAAGAACTGCACTGAAAAATTAACTTCAAACTATCTATCAGGCCATAAACCCTTCCCTCTCACACCATCTTTATGAAGGAAGTAAAAAAAAAAAGTATCAGAAGAAGTCTCACTGCCAGCCTTTTTTTAATAAGGTCAGTCCTTCAAAAGGTATCCAAAATTTGCTCTCTCTTTTTCATTCATTCTTTTATTTTTAGTGCTATAAAGTTTTAATAATAGGCAATAAATGAAACAGTTCCATTGTCTGAAAAATGAAACGAGCTATCTGTGCACCTCCGTAATCCATCCCATATGGCTGATCTTGCCATTCCCACTGCACATAGGATTCAGGACATCATTTCATTGTTTGCTGGGGAAGACAAACTATTGGCTCCAAGTGCCCTCCTGGCTCTCTTATCCTAGACAAAAGCTCAAAGAGCATTTCCAACACAAACAACTTTTATTCACCTCAGCTGCCCACATCTGAAAACAAAGTGCTGTTTTTTCCTTCATCCTAGGGGTTTTTTCTTCCAGCACCCCGTTGAGTTTCCTGACTGTTGTCCCTTCTGGCTTCCTCCTGGATAAGGAGCTCCTGCAAGCATCACACTGTCAGATGAACTTTACCCAGTCTCCAAAAATAGTCTCTGTGGCATTAAACCTGCACCCTCACTACCCAAACATTTGGCTAGCTGAGCTCCATATGTCAAAAACTGGTTTCTCGATCTCTTGAAGTTCAGGAAAGCAACAAGTAATAACCTGCCTCATTCATACACTATGTGGGTATCCTTTCACCACCAGGAAACTTTTCTTTCAACATCGGGAACTTCTCTTGTTGCATATCTACAGATACTTTATGTGCTTTTGCAAAAAGTGAAGAAGGCCCAAAAATTGGTTAGAGGGAATCTCTAATAAATGGGAACTAAGACTTGGCCTTCAAACACAGGCTACCTCCCCAGTCCAACAAGGCTAATGGCTAGATGGCTGGACATCACTATTTAACGTGGTTTGAGTGCTCCAAGACTGCAAAACATCTGCGAGCTGCTGAGCTGTTTCCATGCTTCCCTCTGAACCACCTCACTGCTCCTTCTCCCAGCTAAAAGACTGAGGCAGTAAGGGCTGGAGAGAGACACTCACGAAAATAACTGAAAGAGATCCAAGAAAGGATCAGGGAAAAGATTTCTCCCCCATAAGGGTACAGGAAGTTACATCATGATGGGGTGTCCCCAGAGCAGCAGGGTTTTAGCAGTCTCTTGCACTGATGAAGGCAGACCACAGTCGTAAGGAAATAAAGGGGAAGGCTGCAAGATGATGGAAGTGAAAGAATTAAAATGGAAGCTAGTTTTAAAAACAGCAGTCACCTCCACAGTTTCTGTAGCAGGAGGCAACAGTGAAACAATAACAATAAATAAGTGGAGGAAAAATATCCATCTCCATTTAATGGAAGAGCCTCAACACAAAGCAGAAAGGAAATGTCCTAGGATAGAAGTGGCTTAAGAGTTCCTTTTCTACCACCATGCTCTGCTTTTTCCCTGGGGGTTCTTTCCTCCATCATGGCAAACTCTAACCATGGCTCTGACTCATCATCCAATGTCACTGGAATAGGATGTCCTGGAGCTGCCTCAGAATTCTGTGTCTCTTGCTGCTGCCACACCTTTATTTTTTTCTTTTAAGACCTTATACATAAAACCTCTTGAACATATACTACGCACTTGCCTGATTCACAAATGGCCCTTCTCCAAATTCTTTTGCAAAGGAGACCTACATTTTCAGTGGGACCTTCTCCACCCACAGTCTGATGCACTGCAGTTGACTGAAGCTGTGGGAAGGACGTGGGAAGTTGCAGAGTATCACAATTGTTTTTTTGACCAGTGATCCTAATGAGATTGCAAATTCACAAGGGAAAGAAAAGCCATCCAGCGCAGTCCAGAAAAGTCCCATTTGGAGAGTCCTTTCCACACACAGCTTGGACCTTAATGCTTTCCTTCCTCCTGTGTGAATATCTGTGTCCTCTGGGAAGGAGGCAGCTGAGCATTAGTGTCCTCCCCTAGCTGACAACAGCAGTGCAACTGCAGCCAGACCCCTGCTTGTGAGGCAGGCGCCTGACTGCTATATATGCTTGCAAATACCTTTGCCTGTTTTTTTCTTCCTAAAGCCTCAGGCTGCTCCCTTTGATGTGTAATACCTTAAAGATTTTAATTCCTCTTTACATCAGCAGAGAGCCTTACTGAGCCCTCCCCACAGCTGCAGCCGTGTAGCAATTTCCTGCCCTTTCTTAAATCAATGAGCTACAAAGATCAGTAATTCCCAACCTTTTCAGGAAACTGTCCAAATTCACTGAGCTAGGACCTTATTAATGCCTTCCACAGTAATATAGCCCACCATGTACCTGGAACTGCATCAATCCCTCTCCCAAACCCAGCCCCCAGTGCAGCTGTATCTGTGCACACGGGGAAGATCTCATACCCAGGACACACGCTGCTTTCCCCATGCAGGAGAAGAGAGCAGAATAGAAGTCTCATATGCCTCAAGGAGGACTGATGATCACAGTGGGGATTAAATGAGAGTGGCCACATCTTTATGCATAACTTCAGTAAGATGAGAGCAGAGGAGCTGAGCTAGGAAGTCTCTAGGTCAGTTAAATGTCTTCTTTGTGATCATGGAGGGTGTAGCACTAAATGAGTGGTGGAAAACACAGGGCAGCTGCCCATCGATGAACACTGACCTTACCAAACCTTACGAAGGGGACAGCAGTCCTGGTAAAGACACACAACAGGAGCATGCAAGTAAAAACTGAATTACAGTGCCCATGGGGACAGCAAATGAAGGCTATGCACATGACTTTTACTCTGGTCTGCACACTCAGAGCTTTGCTTTACAACCCTAGGCTTTTTGTAATGTAGTCATATACATCTAATAGTATAATTAAGGTTTAAAGCCTTTGTCACACTGATTTAAAGGATACCCACATCATTTAGATCTGAAATATTTAGATCTGCTGCACATTCTGCTACAGGATTCATGAATGGCAGAAAAAGTTGACACTTTTTTTGGATTTTCTTACTCTTTTTTGATAAGGCTGTAATGTCTTTTACTAATAAGATGGGGGGGTTGATTAAAGCTCGCATTTAACTACTGTGCTGTTAAAACATAATTTCTTTCAAATAATATTTAAGGTGTTTTACTTAATTCTTCCATGAAAATCATGACAAAATTCAAGCAACATGGTCAAAGTGAAACAATTGGACATTGCTGGAGAAAAACGAAATTGTTTGAAACTAGAACATTTTTGCACTTTCATGCTGCACGCCTGTGAGAAACTCATTTTTTCTTCTAACATAAAACAAGCATTTGCACTCCAAGTTTTGGCGTTTCCTGTCAAAAAGTGAAAAATAAAAAATGCCCTTCAGCCAACCCTACATATAATAAAGAATAATTATTTTGCACAGTGTTAGACTGTGACCTATTTGTTTTACAATCTGCAATCCCCCATTTTTCTACCTCTGTTCTTCATTTTATTTTTTTAAAAATTGCTTTTCTCAGCTTTAGACACATGCCCTGTGCACTCATCAGAGAAAGGAGGGAAGAGATCAGTCAGGAAGCACAAACAAGCTTCTGTTACCTGTTTCTGCCAGAATCTCTGAAACCTTTAGCAAAGGGGTTTCTGTCAATTTTTAATCTGGTGATCTAAAAGGAAGAAAAAGAGAATTAGTTGATGTCTTCAATTTTTTTTCTTTCAAAAAATGAAAATTATGGATGATTACCATTCTTGCCCAAGCCACCTGTACAGTGATCTTCCATATTTATTTCCCCAGACCTCTGTTAAATTTGCCCTTCCATTAGCCATGAACAGATGATCTGCTTATCAAAAAATGGCACCAGAGACAGAAACCATGGTAGCATTAGGAAACCTGGCACAGTGCTGGGGCTGAGGAGCTGTTCCTGAAGTAGAAGTACACCAGGTGCAAAACCCCGGGAGCTGTAATTTATCAGTGGTTGTGTGGTTTGGGAAGCAGGCACACTGCTCACGTTTGGCTGCTATCTGAGTTATCTCAGCCTCAACACTCCAGATATCCAGCAGCTGGATGCAACTCATGGACCTTCAAACAATGCTGAAGAGAAAAGTCCAGGCAAAGCACAGGCTACAGCCTCAGAGATGTCAGATGGCCACCCAGTCACACGTACAAGTTGCTGTTGCTCTGGTCAGCATCTGGGTGGCCCCCAAGAGTTTTCTGGTCTGGAAGTTATTTTTTTTTCTTTTTGTTTTTTTCCCTCTCTAAGTAAAGGAGGTAGCAGCCAGACTGAGTGTTTTGGGGGAATCTTCCTTCCTGTTTTATTTTTAAGCATGAATTCCATGTTAGTAAATATGGAATATAACACCAGGATTTTGACCTTGCAGCCTGTGGTTATTATACTCCCTGTTGGCTATTGCACAACCTGGTGTAACACAAGAGCTTCCCTCTGCCAGCCTTACCTTGTCCCAGAGATTCTATCTTTGGAATGAAAGGAGAGTGAGGTCTCCAGATCCTACCAAATTTGAGGTGGTTTTGCTGAAACTGCTCAAAAGGGACCTGTTTAATGCAGTCTGATCTGAAGGGGATTTGCAGGTGTTTTGCTTCTGTCAGAACCAAGCCCTTACTCTGGATATTAACCTCAGATCTGGAATGCAGCTCCTATTTTTGCAGAAGCTTAATTTGTGAACTTAATTTCCGCTAGCCTGACTTTGCAGCTGTCCTGGGACTTGTGTGTACAGAGACAGATATGTTCTGTGGAGGATGGAATTACAGCAGAGGGAATCCCTGTGGTGGATTTGCTAACATTTTACAATTGTTTCCAGAGATGCTTCCCCCAGTAAGGCAAAGCTTTACAGCCACTGGAGGGCATGCAGGCAGATTCAGGGGATTTAAATTTGGTTTTAATGAAAAGGTTTCTCCAGCCCACAGTAATCTCCTTACTGGTATTATAAAAATGTGATTGTGTCCCCCAGATTTTTTTGAATGAAATCCCCAAACATTTGGAATCCAGAGAGACAGAAATTTCAGTGTTTCTTTACAGTGAGGCAGCTTATGGTGCCAGGCACCTATAGGGATCCCTCTCTTAGCATCTCCCTCCCTGTGTAATTATGTCTTATAGGTCTGGTCATCAAGGATGAATGAGAGGCTTATTTCCCGTCATTTCTTCTCCTTTCCCTATCCTCTTTCCTTTTCTGATCTACAGTTAAGATTTGTGGAGTATCTGCATTTAGGCGAGGGGGGCTGGAAATTTCCCATACTGCAGTGATAGCAAACCCACCACTGTGTTGCAATATTTTTGATCCATTTTGGATCCTGATTTAAGTAAGTTCAAGGGGACCAGACTGAGGAAAAAGTCGGGAATCATGGGAAGAAAAAGAAGCAGTCATGGGAACACTGTCTGCACATGTGCTCTCTTATACGTTGCAAAATAAAACACTCTATAACATTTCACTAAATTGTTAGAATTTACAGTTGTTAATAATTGGTTAAATATTGCAATCTGCCTTAAGCTGATTTAATATGGGTCTGTCCTTCAGTCCAAATATACTAAAGGAAGTCTAGTTTAAGAAAAGTGTAGATCAGTAACAAAGTCAAGGTCCCGAGAGAAAGAATCCTGCTGCAGCAGCATCTTTTCCTTATGGTATCTAAAGTCAATACTAAGTCTCATCACTGGGAGCTGTGCAAGACCTGAATCAAACACAAATTATCATAAAATCACAGAATAGTTTGGGTTGGAAGGGACCATAAAGATCATCTCGCTCCAACCTACCTGCCATGGGCGGAGACACCTTCCACTAAACCAGGTCGCTCAGAGCGCCATCCAACCTGGCCTTGGACACTGCCAGGGATGGAGCATCCACAGCTACTCTGGGCAATCTGTGTCAGTACCTCACCCCGCTCACAGCAAAGCATTCCCTCGTAACACCTAGTCTAAACCTATTTTCTTCCAGTTTGAAGCCATTCCTCTTCTTCCTGTCACTACATGCTCTTATAAAAAGTCTCTCCATTCTTCTTGGAGGCTCCCTTCCAGTACTGGAAGGCTGCAATTAGGTCACCCCAAAGCCTTCTCTTCTGATCCTTACTTACAGTGGGGGAAGCATTTTGCTTACCCAGTCCCCATCCTGCTCTCCATCCACTCAAGAGGTATGAGAAGAGAGGACTCATTCATCTGAAAACTGAGGCAAAAAAGTTAAGTACCTCAGCCTTCTCATCAGTCGTTAGCCATTTTCCAGCACTGTTTGTCAGGGGGAGGTACACTTTCTTTAACCTTCCTTTTCTGGTTAACTTATCTATAGAAGCCCTTCTTCTTATTCTTTGCATCCCTTATCAGGTCTAGTTCCACCTTTGCCATGGTCTTCCTCACCCAATACCTACAGGGTTAGCTGTCTTTGTTTCCACTGCCTGTGCATCTGTTTCTTTCCATTTGCTTTGCCCAGCAGGTCCCTACTCTGCTATGTTGGTCTCTTGACTTCCTTGCCTGATTTCTTGCTCCGGGGCGTTGCTAGCTGTTGGCCTGTATGGAAGACTTCCTTAAAGATCTGCCAGCTCTGTTCCATGCCTTGTTCCTCAGGGCAGGCTCCCAGGAGATCCTATGGACCATCTCCTTGCAGAGCTGGAAGTTTGCTTTCCTGAGTTCCAGTGGTGTAACTTGACCCCTCACCTGACTCATATCCCTCAGGACATTCCTGCATGAGAATTTCAGGTCATATGCAATACGTGCATTCAGAGGCTATTTCTGTCAACAAACTGGTGAGATTGGGCTTCTTTAAAACTTCTTCCTTCACAGCTGTAAAAAACACAACTGTTTTGTCTCTGAGATAACTGACCTGGAGTAGCTGTACAGCCTTAAAATTATAGTGAGGACAGGACAGTCTGGTGTTGTACCATGAGGCAGCAAGGAAATCTGAACACAACACACCTCTTTACAGTTGACCTCATTTACTCATCTTACAGTAAAAGCTGCAGCCATCTTATCTTCAAGGTGGCTTCCTGGCTAGATACTTCATGTCTACACACTACCCCAGAGCAAGCTTTTTCTTTTCTAGCCTGTAAAGTGTAACTTTTCTATGTTTCTCAGAGAAGTTAATGTCTCCGTCACAAAGAGCACACTGATATTTTTATGAACACAAAACGTAAAAGGAGCACGAAGGATTTACCTGTTGATTTTGATAGGCTGTCACTGTGGTGAAAACAGTCTCAGGGAAGTTGAAGGTTTTCACCCCATCTCCTGAAGGAACTGGCTTTGTAGGAGAAAGATCACTGCTAAAATCCTTGCGGATGACATGAACACGGGGTTGGTACTTATGCATTGAATGTAAGATTATCTGAAGAGAAAACGAAAGGAAAAGGACTTTTTTTCCTCCCCAAATATTTTACACAGCATCCAGATGTACAAGAAAGCAGGGATGGAGTAAGAGCTAATAAGGAGAAAATTATCCTTTTCTTACAAGCATGTACGAGACAAAGTTTGTGCTATGAGCAGAGAGAAAGCTGCTTTATAGGGTCAGGCAACATTTTGAGGAAAAGCACTGAAACAGGGAAAAAAGCTCCATAACTCTGGAGAGCAGACACAGACACGTGTGCCCAACAGGACACAGGAGCATCAAAGCAGCAGCAGCACCCTTTCAAGAGGGTGAGAGGAGGAAGGCTGGGACAGCAGGCACCAGGATTAACTTCTAACTTACATGGCCTTGATCATCAAGCTCGTTGTTGGTCAGCTTGAGCTTGTCAAAACTGACCACCTGCCTCATCCAGGTGTCTCCGGAAGCCAGGGAGTCAGGGTGGATGTAAACCCTCGGGGGCACTGGGGAGTCAGCATTGCCAGCCACCATCCACTTGGAGCTGTGATACACATACCTGAAAGAGGAAGGGGAGGTGGCTAAGGGAGGTTGTTGCTCGCTCACTGTAGGAACGTGTCCAGGGCTCCCCCTCCTCTGCCACCCTCATGCACCCCAAGCTCTCATTTGCAGTCAGGGGAGACTGTGCTTTATTGCAACCTCCTACCTTCTAAATGAAAGCCAGATTACCCCTGAACCACTTGTTCAGACTTGACTCCTTATTAAAACCACCTTGCAGTTATTTTCCCTGTAAAACTCTGCCACATGTGCCTTCTCAACTCCTTAACCCTCTCTGAGCCAGAGTAGGAGGCTGGAAAATATGGGTAAACAAAGTCCTCTCTGAAAATATTAATAAATGCCCTGCAATTTCTGGAAATCTGCATTGCGTCTCATACCAGACTTTGCAAAACACATGTGGCTTCACCCAGAAAGGGCAATATCCAATGGATACCAGTAAAAAAATTGATGAAACAGAATTTCTGGTTTGGAATGTTGCAAAACAGGAAATTCCATACAGTATTACATACATTGGGATTAGAGAAAAAAATTATTTTTGTGTTCCTGGCCTTTTGTGATCTTTTGTGCTCCTGATCTAGCCATCCCATATATATGCCATAAATTTCTCTACCACAGCTTTGCCTAGACACTTTTTTTTCTGCCCTGCAGCTCCTTCCCTCTAAGGCATTTCACAAACAGCTCTGCTGACACCTCTGAGTTCTGCCCTGTGCTGCCCCTCGTTGGGTCTCTACTCAGCTCTGCTAAGATGTTTCAGTCTTTACCTACAAACAGTTACTCTTTTCCTGTATTTTCACAAGAAGTGGGGAAAAAAAAAAAAAAGATAAAAAGGTGAGTCTTTTCCTTTCCTGCTAATTTGCTCTATGTGGCTGCACGAGCTAACAAGGACAGAAACAAAGGATAAGAAAATGTATTTTCAGTGTCAATGTTGTTAGAACCACACTCTTAGAAAGAGAAAAAACATCCAGCTGAGGATCAGAAACTATCTTGCTGCTTCCCAGGAAAAGCATTTTCCTGAGAAAAACTCTGTACAATTTGGGAGCAAAAATGTAGGATTTAGCATTTGAAGCAGAGGTTCAATTCTGAATCTTTGAAATGTGGTTCAGTCAAGACTATTTGGAGAAAAGACTTGCTCTCAGGGGTCTTTTAATAAGAATACATAAATCACCTCAGTCTGGAGAGTTTTCTGGGATGCAGAGGATCATGAGTTTTCCAGAGTATTTTTTTAAGATCAGAAGCCCATTAATATCAAAGAAATCTCTTCTTCCTGTCTTTAGCTCAGCAGTGGAAAGTTTCTCAGTGACTCCATACTGGAGGTCAGGGACCAATATTCACTGAGGCTGCTGTGCTGGACAGTGAATGCTTTTGAAACAGAAACCACCCAATCCAGTTCAGGCCAGACCTGAGGTGCCTGGCTTAGTTCAGCTGCTCCTTGCCCATTTCTTTCTTGCAGGAGTAGTTTTAGGGGCTGCAGACTCCCCATTGATAACTCCAGTTGTCAATTCCCTCAGACAGTCATTGCTAATTGTGTCAATCAGGAAATGTGTGACAGGGATCTCCTCAATTAAAAACTGCTATTTGAAAAGAGAACGATTTCGTTCCAAAAGTGCAAGAGACTGTATTAAAGCTCTGGGTTTGTGTCTAACGATTCTGGTCAAATCAACTGTGTTGGTGTAAATCAACAGGGTCTCCTCCAGCACACCTTTGCAATGGTGTTTAATGGCAGGTGTCTTTCCTGGGCTGTCACTGACAGTAAGTTGTTACAAGATTCCTACTACTACCCCTGAAAGGCTTACCTGTATCTCTTGTTATCCACAGGGACAATGTCCATGGCAATATAATACTGCTGGTGGGGATCCAAGCCTGTAATTTTCACCCTCATGGCTGGAAACATTCTCCTAGGAAAATAAGAGTGAAAATAAGGAAGAATATGGTGAATAAGGAAGCTGAAGAGGCTCCTTACACCTCTCTGGCACCAGAAGCATGTTACTTTACACAGCTCAGTCCTTGGCATGACTCCTCTGGGCTTGCTGTTGGTAGAAAAGATAGTGCTGGAAGTGGTTTGAATCTTCGATTTTTTTCCCCACTTAGAAAAAGAGGTAACAGGATAACAACCTGTAATTAATGATAAAATGTTCATAGTCAAGCACTCTGTTCCCAGTTCCTAGCAGACAGTTCTGCTGTGCTTCACACAAATTGTCCTCTCTAAGGCGTTTCTAGGATGGGCAGTGTACCTTTTACCTCCTGTTTTTCCCACCATCCAGCTACCTGTAATTCTTCTCTCATAATCCATCAAAAGCGGGATCACTTTAGCTCTCTTTTTTTAGAGAATGTCATGTTTCAGTATAGACTTTGACAGTACTGAGGTAACATTTAAAGCAAATGCATCATCCTGAAAGATCCTCTCCTGCTCATGTTTATAGCTGTTTAAGAAAAAACATCCCTCAAATTAATCTGCTTATTAGGAATGTATTTCACATTCAACAGAAACACTGGCATTATTGTCATTGTTTCCTTGAAGTCCTGGTAGCGTTTTGTGCAATCTTTTTAATAGGTGTTGTATTTTCCATGCCATGTGATCTGGATCTATCTTAAGCGTTTTCTCCTGATAGACAAGTTATGGAACTCTACACCAAAAAGAAACAATTCCCAGCCTTTTTCTTCTTGTCTGAGCACAAGTTCAGCTCTGCTAAACACAGTCACTGTTCTGGAAGTGTTTGTACCTAGGCAATTATGTCAGAAGAGAACAGATCAGAACAATTTTAACCTTGAAGTGTGTTAGTGTTAGTGTGGCTATGGCATAATTTCTCCTTCCTAAAATTTTTATGGTGGCCAGAGGACCAATTTCTATTCTACACCTCCCCCAAACAGCATGCTGAGGGAATTGCTTATGCCATATTATATTTGCAACTAATGTGGTATTTTTACACCTTCATAAAATCTGAGGAGCAGAACTGAATGAGGTGCAGAAGGAATTGAGCAGCACTGAAATCAGAGCAGAGCACTGAAAGAAATCCTGCATTGTTTTGCTGACTGTTAACTCAGACCTGAGCTCTACCTGAGTGGCTTCCCAGCCTTTATCTGAGAAAAACTTGAGTTGAGGTCTTATACGATGGTGTTACTCAACTGAATGACTTCTGCCTAGAAAATACAGAGCTTTGGTAAGAGAAACCCTGAAAGTACTGGATGCTTATACACAATCCCATTCTGCTTCTCTGATAAGTAGACATATCCTCACAGGATGGCAGTATGTGGATGGAAGGAGGATATTAAAGGGAAATTTAAAATCACGATGCCAAAACAGTAGGAAAGTATACAAGAAATGTTGTCCACTGTTTCTAGGAGCCATCCCTAGAAACCATCATGACACTTTCCCTTCTATTTAGCGAGAAGCAGTAAAATGTCAGAGATTTAGTTCTCCTTCCAACATTTCTGTTTCTCAAAGTACTGCTAGTGAACACAGCCTGGAGGAGGAAGAAAACAGGAAAGCTTGTGTCAGCGTCTCCAAACATGTCTCTCAAACTTTGCATGGCAGGGATGTGACCATGAGAATCTATTTCATTCTTTGCCAGCCATAGAGCCACTTGCAGAAGGGGGTGGGAAGGAAGAAGAGGTTGATGCTCAGCCTTTGCCCTACACACAGTTCTTTCATTTCAGGCCACACTGAGAAGGTAAGATCTGACCTATTAGTAACTGCATCTGCTTTGGAAAAGGGCATTTATCGTGGGGGGTGGGGAGAGCACCACCCCACAGCTGCCACAGCACAGCTAACCTGAGTTATGAGAGACATAAAACTGTCAGAAAAGTCATCTGCAGAAACCCTTCAAGGAGAGAGCAATTTGTGCAGCTGATGGTGTGAGTTTGCTAGTAGAATGACTTGCAGGAGGGAAAAAGGGAATAATGGATTAGTCTTCAGTGGCTTGAGGGCATTACCTTGTTTCTGCGACAATGGCTCATTAAATCTGCCAAGCCAAATGGGTACAGGATGTGGCATTTTACAGTCCAGCTCTCTTTAATTAGAGAGAGGTGGCTTGGGAGCAGCTAAAGAGGTAGGTCATGTTTCAGAGGGTTGATGAGAAACCCAGGATTAAATCAGAGTCTCTTTGGGTCTAAGTCTGCACACTGTGTTGGGAAAATTGAATACGCTGTGTGTCCCAAGAAGCTCTCTCCAAATCTGCAGCCCCGTGTAAAGTTGCAGTATAGCCTGTGGGGTTGTTTGCTTATGAAATACCTTGTAAAAGATTACCACAGACCATTCAGCAGGCTTAGAGGCTAATCCCTAAAATGATCAGAGAGGGCTCGGCTGATCCCACTGCTTTCTCCAAGGTTTAAGTGTACTTTTAAAGTTTTGTAAATTATTACTGTTTTTCTTTTTCTGTGGGTGTAAAAGTAACTTAGGTTTCCTTGCCATAAAGATGTGGCCTGGAATTGTCACAGCAGGTTTCCAGTAGCACTGCTGTGTAGAAAGGAGGAAATGGAAGAGGCAGAGGCCAACAGTGGAGACTTAGGGATGTAGTCGTGTGTAAAAGTAAAGTCCCTGTTCTCTGCATTTCCTCTTGGCTGGCTCTTGGTTGCCCAGAGGCACCAGCCTTAGAGAAAACAAGAGGTTCAAAGGTTTGGAAGGAATTCAGGCCATTTGGGTATGGCTGTATAATAAACAGTCAAGAATCATTCATCTAGAAAGGTATCAGCTTCATAGTCAGCAGCTACAGACACGAAGGCTGTCTGTTTCCATAGGGAACATGTGATGACATCTGATATATCTTGGGAGGAGGTTTTATATCAGCAGCAGTTTGGGATGAACAAGTTATTTATGTGTTAGCTTTACCACTCAGCAGGAAAACAGGCTTCCTAAACTTAGACTGTGAACTTAAACACAGTACCCTTTTAGGGGAAATACGATGTGATATGAAATAAGTTATTACAGCTGCTTTAGGACCACCTAGAAGTGTTTTTAAAAGCATTTAAGTAACTATGTTCCTCAGTCTACTCAATTTCTGTTTCCCTCCATAATGAGAGTGAGGTTTATGAACATCAAATGTGAAGAAAACTAATGATAGATAAATATCGCTAGAACTCAGATAAAATAGTATTTGCCAGTGCTGTAGTGTACTGGTATTAAGAACCATGTTTGGGAACTTTCAGCAAAAGAAAGAAGTAGTTGGATGGTGGCAGCTAGCAGTATATTTTTTGGTGGTGGTGGTTAACACTTCCTTTTAAAATAGAGTTTAATTTTCCTTTGTGGAAACTGGTCAAAGAAAGAGGATCACAGGTATATCCCCAAATGGGATTTTTTTTCCTAATAGAATAAAGCTTCAGTTTCTTACCCTTAAGTTAGGAGCTTAGATGAGATTAGACTTGTATAAGGGTGCCATCTATTAAATGCAAACCCTGAAATGAAGGGATGTGCTCTTCAATTGTAGCAAAAGAAAATGTGTCTATTTCAGTAATAGATAGAGTAGTTATTTCCCAGTCATAAAAAAAAATCCAATTGAGAAACTCTGCAAAAGAATCTGATTTAGGTCTGTAGATTAAGTGTGCACAATGTTTACAATGTGTGTGAGTTTACAGGGCAGCCTGAAGTTACCCTTGTTATTTTATATTTATATTTCCTTGCATTTAAGACTGGTGCCAAATGTGTATTTCTTTAAAGAAACAAGTATGTAAGAAGTGAAGGAAAGAAGGCAAGGAAAGGAAAGGCACAGGAGGAATGCCCTTCTGTTTCCCACTGCAGCATGGGATCACGTAGGGATGTGTGTTCTGAGTGGAAAAACCGAGGGCAGGGCTTGGTATCAAATGGATTTATTGTTTATGAGGGGGAGGGAGACCAGCAGATCTTCTCAGTTGTTCCCAAAAGGGACTTTCTTCTGGAAGCTGGAGAAAACTTATCTGGCCCACTGGGCCAGGACCTCTAAAAAGCAGTTTGGATGCTGTGGCCTCCCAGCCCTTGCTCTGAAAAGTCCTCTCCATGGGCCCCTTCAGCATCAGCAGAGCTTCATTACAAAATCCCTGCTGCTGTCTCTAACTGAGGAGCACCTTGGGACCCGCCCTTCTTTCCACTGGAAAGAAAAAATAACGCCTGGTAATGTAAACAGTCGAGTACATGCTACAAAAATCTCAGGCTCATGATTTCAGGAAGGCAAAGAGACTGCAGGCAAAGTACCACTTATCCTATCAGGAGGCACAGAGAAGTCAGGAGAGGACAAGACCGCCTGTTTCACTCACTGATGGCTTTTTCCAGTCTTACCACATCAGCATTTCAGTTTGAGCCATCCTGCAGCACAGGATGATAACTGTGATGTGACAGACGAGATCATTTCCCCCATTGCTGAGATGAGATCCTGGCTCTGTGATAGGTAGAACCTGTGTTCCCAGGACAGTACCTCTTGGATGTGCTGGTAGGCATGGTAGCACTCATAAAACCACCTCCATAAACAGTAGGCAGCCCTTCCCTTCCAGAGGAGGACTCCAAGCACTCCCTATAGCGTATTGCCCCAGGAACAAGTGCACCTTGTTTCCCACTTCGGGCAGCACTTCTATGCATCAGTTAACTAACAGTTACCCCTGCAGCTCAGGTGACCATGGACATTAGATAGGGATTGTAGGGATGTGGGGAAGGTTTCAAATTCCTCCACTGATGCTGCCAGTATGATCACTGTTAGTAAAGGGGAGCAGAGAAAAAGGGTTAAAAATTATTTTAGGACTGGTTGTTCAAATCAGTATGACCTGGGGCTTAAGATGAACTTACTTTATTTTGTACAGAGTCTGTTTGCCTTTCAAACAAAAAGGAGATAAAGGTAATTGCAGATTTGAATGACTCCAGCTGACAGCCATTTGCATCTTTTACACAAGGAACAAAGGAGTCTTGTTATAAGCCTCTGAATAAAATCTAAATAACAATGTTTAGATGGAAAGGAAAAAGGAAGAGTTATAAGAGGACTGGAGTAAGTTTATGGAAACAGACAAAAAAAAAAAAGAAGACACCTATAAATACAGCATCAAGAAAAGAAAAAAAAAAACAAAGCAGAATTAGAAGTGAATGAGAGTGGGAGTCTGAAAGTCAAAAAGTGCAGTGTGCCTGACATAGGCAAGATAGAGCTCCAGAAATATGTTTGAAATAAGAACGTAGGTTAGAAATTAGCATTACACAGCAAGAGCAGAGAGACGTTGTGGGGACAGGCAGGAACCAGGCAGTGCTTTACAAGTCACAGAAAATTAAGGAGCAGCTGTAGTTGTAGGCAACAGAGTCTGTAATTATAATGGCTTTCAAAACAAGGTGGCCTTATGGGACTCAGAGTTTCCAAAGAGAAAGCAACAAGAGCAAAATCTTCTGTGGGGAAGGAAGCAGATGCAAATTACACTGTGTGTCTCTAACAACTTGAATAAGTAGTAGGAAATCTTCAGTTCTTCTACTTATGCCAGAAATAATAAAATCTAATCTCTGGGATGCATCATATATCATGCATCCCATATGGAGAAACAGGACTACTAGACCCTGCTCTCACCCATCACAGACACGCCTTCTCGGAGAGAAAACTGCTTAACCTGTTAAACTGTTTAACCATCTAAATTGCAATTTCTATCACATCTGTACGGTCCATCCACAATAAACAGGTGTATTACCTAAAGAAACTGCCCAGCTCTTCATTATGCTGTGCAATGATTAACCTACAAATGTAGTCAACAAGAAAAAAAAAAAAGCAGCCCTCCAATACTGTTAACATCACTTCTGGAGAAAAACATCATCAAGCAGAAAAAACCTCATCTATTTAGTAGTTACATAGATTTTCTGTGGTCAGTGACGTGACAGTTGGCCACCAGGATTCAAGTAATTACAAGCATCTCCTTTCAAGGAGAAAGAATATTATTCAGGATTATAACGAATATATGATTTGCACAGGAAGTTATGACTATGTTGTGATACATGGTCTTCTGTAAGTGAAAAAATTATCCACACTGGAGCTTGCAAGATGTCAAAAAGGTCAGCTACTTCATTCAGAAATGTGTGAGCTGCCAAGATCCTCTTCATGCCACTAAGTTCTGGCCATTTCAGTTTGACCTGGTAGGCATGGAGATATTTATGCTGCTTTTAGGTCTATCTACTCCATGTATCATCAGAGAATTAATTATAGTTAATCTAACAGGTAATAATGTATTAAGTTTCTGAAACAGCATGGTCCAGGGACCAGGACAATAAAGCCAGAAAGAAGGAAGGTGGTTCTTCCAGTGCCATATTTAGTGATGCTGAACAAATCACTTAATCTGCTTAAGACTCAATTTCACCACCTTTGAAAAGAGGATAATAATGATTTTCTCTGTGTCTGCTTTAACATCTGCAGAGAAGAGGTGCTGCCCAATAGCAAGTGGTATCATTCCTGTTACTTTGCCTCTTCCATTTGAGGCAGAAGGTCAAAATGAGCCAGCCCACTCTGTACTGATGCAAAATGCTTCCTGTGCCACTGAGATCTAAAACTGGGAGCTGATGTGGCTCTGATAACATTTTTTCAGGGATCATGTGGGTTATTTGTCCTGTGTAACTTCCCTTAAATTGTCCGCACTTTCTGGGGCTAGGGAGCAACAGCGCTCACTTCACAAGAATATAAAACAACAAGTCGAGCTGTTCTGGCAAATTTTGAGAGCACAGGTATGAAATAATAGAGCTGTAAACAATAGAGCACGGTGGGTTTTCCCCAAAACTTGGGTAAAATTTCCCTGCTGCATCCCTGCGGCAGAGTCGGGACAGCTCCGGGGCACACCGGGTGTTTGCTCGCCGTGGCGGGCTCTGTCCGTGGTGCTGACGCCCGCCTTCTCCGCGTCAATCGGAATCAAAACCTCATTAGGTGGGGATAAGTAACAGCCCGTTAATGCAAACGTGCCTAAAAATCCTAGTTTGGGGCATCTAGAAGTGTACAGCTACCTCTAGGTTGTATCTTGGCAAGCAGACTCCTAGCCATTTTTGAACAGTAGTCAGAAGATTTTCCCCTTGGCTAACCTGTCATGGTGAAGTCTTCCTTTTTAAAAAATCTGGCTAATTAGTGGCTCTTCCTAACCTCAGCTGTGGTGGTATCACTGCAATAGCAAAGGAAAACATTAGACTTGCACATTTTTATACAGGAAGTCATTAACACTGCATCTATTTAGAACTGCAGGAAGACATTCTTTTGGTGCAAAGGTGAGTTTGAATTTCACTATATTTGAGATTAAATCACAATAAGCTGGACTCATGAAGTGCTATGGAAACTTGAAAGGAAACTCAAATGGCTCACCCCCAAATTCATAACTCATCTTAAATTCAATATAGCCAACAGCACAATGATTGTTTCCTGATTTATTTGCTCAAAGGAACAACTATCCTCGATGGTTTCCTGCAGCTGCCAGTTCTCCTTTGGAGCCAGTTTTTCAAGCAGTCATATGAAACAACTTTACCTGTCTTAAGAAAGCTAATACCAGATACAGGTGAGAAACGGAGCCATTTAATTTTTCCTGTATATTTATCCTTTTGGATTATCAAGAAGGGAAAAAAATGTTTCTTTCTCAAAAACACAATGAAATAAAAATTGGTTTGTTTGGTTATGATTGCTTTTTTAACTAGACAGAAAGCCAGAGATGTCTTACCTGCCTGCTTTTGTGATGATCATCTCTGTCCCAATGTCATGAAATCTTTTCCAGAGGTCCGCACACTGCAGCTCTACCTGGATCTCTTCCATGGATGAAGGTGGAGGAGGCTGAGGGCCTGAGCCACCAGATGTAAGGTCAGAATGGGAGCCAAATGAGCACGATGTCCTTTCTGCCAGCACCTCTGTGTCTGACCCAGTGCTCTGCTCTGAGTCTGCAAAGTAAAGAGGCCAGGTAAGACACTTCCGCTCTACCTACTCTGTGAGGGGTAAGAGGAGGAAAGAGCAAAGTCAACACAGGAAGTGCTAAAGAATAGTACAATGGCCTTTTATGTGGGGTGTGTCTATATATATATACATATATATATATATATGTATATATGGTTCTTTGTGATTTATAGCCTGATTTGGGGCTTTGAGTTTCCAACATGATATCTGGCTTTTTTTGTAAAGTTTTAGAAACAGCTGAAAAAAAGACCCTCAACATAAAATATAAATAGTAGCAAGCAATGGTGGGAGTACAAAATATAGATGAAAAACAGAAATGAAAAAAAAAATTAATTCAATCTGTTATTTTAAGCTAAGACTAGATGGGCTCACTGGAAAGCTACATTCCATTTAATTGAATATTCTCCTGCAGTACTATTAAAGACTTAGTTATTTTTAAACAACACAGTTTTTTATTCCCTTTAATATCTTCGTCATCAAAAGCAACAAACATTTTTTTATTTTGCTATTTGGCAGCACCATTCTGGAAATGTGTTTTATTTGCTCCAATAAAACTTTTTTTGAACAATGATATTTCCTGGAAAGATAACCATGAAGCTTTTGGTGAGGAAAATGCTCTAGGCTAATAAAGGACCAAAAATGGTGATAGTAAACATATGTAATATGCTACCAAGGAAACAATTGAAGCAAACTGCAGACAAGATCACATGACACAACCTCCTGTATGGGGGAGAAGAAGGACGTTTGCTCAAAAATAAACAACCAAACAAAAAAGCAAGGTTCAACTAGTTTAAAAGTCCAGGCTGGCATGCTGAGTCAGGTGGCCATTTCTTTGCAAAAATGTTTCATGTATTTATTATGTATATATATGTTGTATATATTCAGTCCTCATTTTCATACAGAGGGCTAAGGTGAAATTTGGCAGGTAGCAATGTTAGTTTGCAACAGGTTGCACACGCACATAACATCGAAATTATTCACCATACATTCTGCAAAGCAATGTGCTTACGTTTAGAACCTTATTTTTAATAAGTTTGCACTTGTACTATGTAGAAGATAAGAAAAGAATAAAATTACAGGAAGCACTCCATCAAATGGCTCAGGAAGAGCTCTATGGATTTCAAAGAAGGTACAGAAACAAAATTTTAAGGTGTCCTCATTGATCACACAAGTAAAAGCATCCAGTGAATGAACAAAACAGCTCTTTACATGTGTTCTCCGCACTCGAAGAAAGAGGTATCTCTGTCTGCAAAGGAAACCTAAGGAGACAAAAAGTAACAATCTGTGCTAAAAATGGGATTAAATCATGGCATCTAAAATTCCTTCCATACCAAGAAAATGCCAAAAACTGTTTAGCAACCGTGAGGTCATGGAGGCTGAGGCTGAGGTTTGCAGTGTTTCTGAGAGTTGGTGTCTCCTGGAGCAGCTTGCACATCAGTGCAGAGAGCTACGGTTAAGAAGAAGGAGGCAGTGAAGGTACCACCCACAGAATCACCATCCTCACCTCCTGCCACATGGAAACATTTCTGGAAAATCCATTTTGCTGTGGTATGGACATCAACTCTTTGATGGTTTATGAGAGACTTCCAGCCCCAAGTGCCATGAGAGAGCATTTATCTTTCGTGAGAGCCCTAGGTGTTGTCATTGGACAGCAGACATTTTGCTTGAGGGATGTTTTCCGTAATCTTTGCCAGTTATTTAGACAATCTGCCAGTACAATGTAGAAATCCTGCAGGACACGAGAAAGGCTCAGTACTTATTGCTCCCAATCTGTTTTGAACACGGAGTTCTTTATGTCTCCCATGGACTTCCAAGCTAGGCTGAAGCAATAATAGGTCCATCCCTCTAGAGGAGCACAAACTTATGCATAGAGGATTGTTACATGGAGACCAGTCCTACACCCAAAACTAATATGCTACACACAAGGTGATTCAAGATAGTATAGGACAATCTTCTGGGGTTCTGTGGCCACAGGACAGATAATCTATCTGAGAGTACAGTGGGGCTGAGACGTTTTCTCCCTGCTACACTACCCCTGTGACACAGGAGAAAGTCTTATCTTCCTCTAGCTCAAATTATTCCACCTCAAAGGGTTGCAGAAGTAAGCATGAGCAGGGGTCACTATGCTTAGGTCTTCCTAGAAATGGTCAATCCCTTCGTTGTTCAACAAAAAGAAAGAGAATGATTCACAAATGGCAGTAAGACCTGTTTGTACATCTGCTCATGTCCTAAACCTTTAACCAGAAATCTTACATGGTCTCCGAAATCACAGAATCACAGAATCAAACAGGTTGGAAAAGACCTCTGAGATCATCAAGCACAATCTATGACTGAACACCACCACAGCAACTGGACCACAGCACTAAGTGCCACATCCAGCCTTTCCTTAAACACCTCCAGGGATGATGACTCCACCACCTCTCTGGGCAGCCCATTCCAATGTCTGATCACCTTTTCTGTGGAGAAATTCTTCCTGATGTCCAACTTAAAATAAACTACACTGGGAGTCCGAAGGGACTGGATCTAGGGAAAAGCAGAGTCCTCTTTCTGAAATGGGCTACTAAACTGTAGGTCTGAATCTAAAGAGACAGGTTTAGACCACATCATCTGTGCTTGGTTCAGGCACCCAGAAACTGTGTCCTCTGAGGCGGTGTAGTAAAGGGCCAACAGATGGCACTTGCCTAGATGCTGTCCCCACTTCATTCCAGCATTTCCTGGACAGCCTTTCAAACTGGGCATGTGGCTGGAGCTTCGGGAATCCCTGGGAATTAACTGGAATTGCATGCTGCAAAAAATTAAGTATCGGAGGCTTAAACCCCCTCTCACTGATTTTATACTGATATCATCCCACTGACTTTACTGACTTCTGGAGGGGCCCTTTTTTAATTATGGAAGTCAAAGGAGAGCCATAACCTTGGATATCATTTTCCATGCTGGCACAAATCAAAAATTGCAAAATGAGTTCGCTAATTACTGATAAGCCAGTGTCTACCCAAAAATGTGGTACCATACAAAGATTATAACTCTTTTTTCCCCAAGGATACTACTTTGTGACCTGAGTTATGAACTTTTATTACCCCCAAGTTAGTGCACAGAACAGTAACTGCCTCTCCTTCTTCTAGTTTTGGAAATGGTGAGTCACTATTGTTGCTGCTCTTAGTTCAGACTCAATAGGCACTGAGATGTGTTTTGTGTTTTCTTCAGCCTTTCCTGAGCTAAGCTCTCCTGAATGTTGTCATCCAGTTGGAGACACTGAGTTCAGACCCAGGGAATTGAGGAGAGGTTAAGAGCATCTGACAGACGAAATTCAACCCTAGTGACAACCAGGTCTATAAGACTCTCTGACTTTTAACTGGAGTTCTCTCCATGTGCTAGGATTTTGAATTAATCAAGAGACGGGTGTGAACATCTGAAAGTGAGCAATCTGTAGAGGGTTGCAGGGTGAACCCAACCCCATGTGTCGTAATTAATTGTGCCAGCTGGCAGCTAGTGCAGCTCAAGCCACTCTGTTGCACATACTTGCTCCCAATGAAACAATCAGGAAGAAGATCTGAATATTCTTCTGGCATTCAAACTGGGAACTTGATTTCTTCACACACCAGCTTCAGTGGGGCGCAACTTTGCTAAACTCGAAGAAATTCCTTTTACTTTACATTGGTGTAAGCAGAGGGGAACCAGGCAATAGCTCCTGAAGCACCGGCACAATATAACATAACTGTGAGCACCCAGAGATGCGGACTGGGGCTGGTAATACCTATTGTGTATGACTGAAGGACAAACAGAAGGATTTCTGAGGAAGATAAGCTACCTATAGTTTCTTATAGCTCCAAAGTGACAAGTGTTTGTCTCTCCTTTAAGAGGGGCCTTATACAAAAGCCCACTTTCTGAACTCAAGGTCCAGTGACAGGGAAATGCAGATTCCATGACATGGCTTCCTTTCAGAGCTAGGAGACCTCAGACTACTGCCCCAGGAATGCTGACTCTCTTGCACTGTGTAAGGCTGCAATCCTACTGCATCTGGATGTGGCACTTAGGGATATGGTTCAGGGATTATTATGGTAGTGCTAGCTTGACTGTTGTAGATAATTTTGAAAGTCTCTTTCAACCCTGATGATTCTGTAATTCATGCCACTTTAGACATAAGTTAAACAAGCAGCTGTTAAAGTAGTTTTATGGTTTTCTCTTGCTAGATTACAGTCCTTGAGAAATAATACTTCACAAGAAGCTCATCTGTCGCTGACAACTAACAAAAGTGGGAGTATATGCAACTGAGATTTCTAAACCTACAGTATTTCACAGGACTTTCAGCTGGGACAGTCTCAGGTCAAAATGTTCCTTATTGTTTTTACAGGAACCCATGAACTTGCACTTCCTGATCTTAACTGCTTATTTTTACAAGGTCGTTCCTCTCACCTGTCTGCTCGAAGAAGGGCCCTTCCTTCTGCACCGTAGCTATGGAGGTGAACATCTCCAAAGCTACTGCTGACTGCACAGTTAGTATCAATCTGCCTCTTTCATTTCCCCATCCTTTCAAATCTCTTCTAAAACCATCCATTTCCACTCTTGCTCATTTCTAATGTTCTTTTTTTCTGATGTTTCCACCAGTTATTTCTGCTGTTCTGTGGAGTGATGCGTAGCCAGAAGAAAACACAAACGTTTCAGTCTTTGTGGGACAGACATGGTGACCACAGGGAAATGCCAATGCTTAACTCTTCCAGGGCTTTCCCTACAGATAATACAGAGGAAACATTAAACACTGTCCCTTGTTACAGGCAACTTGTTGGTCCAACAGACTGACCAAGTGGTTTTGACCATGGGACCTGGACTGATCTGTCAAAGCCAGACAGGCTATTGCAAGAGCTACATTTCAAGGAGGTTGGAACTATCTACTGGGAAAACACTGTAGAGTTCATGGGAAAGACCCCCAGGTTCAACGTGCAAAAAAACTCTCTGAGGCCTGAAGCATAACTCTCTTTCACTGTCACTGTGCAAAAAGACAGTTCCCTTTCTACTGCCCTGTTGGATGTTTTCCAACCATCCCTTCTTACCACGCTGACCAGGCATCCAGCTACTTAACTGCAGTTGAACAGTATTGGAGGAGAGGAAATTTCTCAGCACTTTTAGCAGCCTTTGAGTCTAACCAGACCAGAGGGTCGCTGTCAGTGCTTCCAGGGATACCTTTGGCCATTTCTGAGCTTATAGAAGAGCATTAAAGCAGTTCAGATTTTTTCTTTCTTAATCCCTTTAACACCTCTACTATCTCTATATCACCCTGGAAATCCTCAACTCATAATTTCTCCTGATCCACAAATCCCCAGGCTTCCTGCTGGCAGATAGGAAGGAAGACAACATTCTCACAAGCGTGGTGACTCTGAGGTCAGCATCTGCACTGAGTGCCCCAAGATGATAGACAATAACCCCAACCAGTTTCCAGCACCAGTACTATGTGTCCTGGGATCAGAGCCCTCCTACAGAAATCAGCAAAGTGCTACTGCCTGACTTCTTTCTACAACTCAACCAGCTAGTATTCCTCATGTAATTTCCTGGGTTTTCATCAATTTGGTACAAGAGGCAAACTGGGGATATTAAAGGACTATTTTCTATGCAATTTCGTAGATGAATCTTCAGCAGAATTTTCACTGCAGCTGGAGCACAGCAGGGATACTACTCCCCTTATTTAACCAATACAGAAAATAGAACTCAGTTTAGTCCTTGGCCATCATGAAGCTCATGCACTCAACAAATGTTTTATTTCAAACTATCAAAAATGTAAACTATGGGAGTGAGAACAACGACAAAATCCTTACATACATAAAACACCACCTACCCAGAGGAACCCGACAGATTGATTGTCTTTCTCTCATAACTTTTTCTTCTTTTTTTTTTCCCCTGTGTGTAGATATCTAATGTAGATCCTGTCAGATTCCATTAGCATAAAGATTTCTCTTGGGTGGAATGTGGCAGCTGTTACAAGCTGTTAAGGGTTGGGTCTTTTACTGTTTATTTTTGTTTGCAGGCTTTGTGAATATTTAGTGCAACAGGTGGTCCTTCCCTCTCCCCTGCAGTTGATTTGCTGGCCATTAGGACCTGCAGACTACAAAGAAGGTACAAAATCCAGGACATGTATGGACAAAGAAAATTTGGGGAACTTCATTTTTTGGTTTGTTTTTTTTTTCCCTATGAACTCAGCCGAAATTAGCCGAGTGGACGCTTTGCTTTTGCTGCTGGTTGCAGACAGATCTCATGCTTCTTTTTAGATTTATGATTTTCAAACTGGCTACTGCCACCCCACAAAATCAGCAGCCTAAGAACCATGCATAAAGCAGTGTGACATTACTGGAATTTAGAAGCAAAATATCACAACCCTATAAAAGTGAAAGAACAGAAACTCACTAAGTCCAAACAGTTTGTAAGAGCGGAAATTCATCTGGCTACAGTGTGGTGGCTGCTGGTGCAACTACTTCAGGTACACAACTGTTTTCCCTGATAATTAATGCTTGGGGAGACGCTAAACCAGAGACCTCAGTAACTTATAAAACATACAAGAAGTCTGGCTGTGGCAAAGGCAGCAGGAGCAGCAGAGGTGAAGCAGTCTGAGTTCAACAGAGCCATCCAAATTAGCACGGTGTATTTTGCACAGCTGATCCAGCAATTGCTCTTGCTGTAGGCAAAGGTTTCTAAACACTTGGTGATTGTAACCATATGGACATACTGCACACAACAAATAACACAAAGATAGTTCTGCAGGTGTTCTTATAGATTATCTTATCCCCCTGAACTTTTCCGTTCACCCACATGCCCTACTACATTAATCATCCCTTCTTCCAGCATTAGGCCCAGTATTAACTACATACAGCTGTTTATTACTGATAATAGAGTCATAGAATGATTTGGGCTCAAAGGAACCTTTGAAAGTTCACCTAGTGTATTCCCTAATAATACTTATTATTATTCCATTTGCGACTACAAGCTGCAACCAATATCAGAATTTACTGATCTGCAAACAGTAAGAACTGTTTGCAGTAAGAACTGTCCAAACCAAGAACTTCTTTTATACTCATGCTGCATTGCAATGTCAGGCAGCCAAAAGAAGCATTCAAGTAATTAATTTCTAGCCTAAGACCCTTTTGTGAAACCACGGCAGGACAAAATGACATTCATATCAGCAGGACTCCAAAAGACAAAACTGGAAGATGTTGTAGAGATCGGGAAATGTGGCACAGACAAATGAAAAGACCTGATACAGTCACAAGTGGTATAAATAGAGACAAGCTGATTCTGAGTGAAGAATTCCTCTGGCATTTTAACCTCAAAATCTTCTTCATTATCCTGATACATAGTGCTATAAAGTGTTTTTGTAACATGGCTTGAGCCAACAAAACATGCCAAACCTGCTCAAAAAGGCTGCACCTACCAAAACTGAGTTTAAAGCCAGTACTTTTATCACACATCTATATCCCCATGGCAAACACAACTGCTAGGAGAATATGAAAACAAACAGAAAGACACAAAAATCCCCACGGTGGCTTTGGCTCTAAAGGCAAGTCTTGCATCAACTTGACTAAGCACTGCCAAGAGCTGACTGCCTCAGCCTTGTCTTATTCCATGTAAGACTGAACAAAGAGACACAAGACTCAGCAAAGAAAAAATCACCCTGACTCACTGGTAAGCTCCAGCTGCTCTGCTCCACTCCAGCAATGCAAAACAGCTGTAAACCTGGTTTAACCAGAAAGTTAAATTGGGTTTATGACTTCTCAGTATTGGCAAAGAAGTACAAAGCAGCTGGAGTTTACTAGTGTACTTAGCCCTGGGGGTTTGCCCTTAAAAGTTAACTTTTGCTCCAGCCAGAAGAAAGAATATCAGCCACAGTCAAACTTTAAAGTGGGTTTTTATCTCACAATCTATTGTAATTTTTCAAAGAAAGCTGAAAAAAAGAAAGCTGATATGCTATGCCAGCATACAGTTTAGGACCAGATATCCAAGACACCAGCTCCAGTTGTGATCTGCATCAGCTGAAAATGGAGATGCTGACTGCTGGACTCTGAACTCATCCTTGGCAAGTACAAATTCTCATTACAGAAGTGTAAGCTAGGTGACCAAGATTGTTCTGAGTCGTATCACAGTACACTTTCTCTGTAGGCTTCATACCAAATCCCATCATATTCTCTGAGTAAAACTGCCTGCAATTCATCAGTCCATGCTTTAGACTATCTATCGCAACCAAAAATATCCCCTCAAATAGATGTCAACCAGATACTTGTTCTATAAACTCTCCCATCTGTGGACGGTGGTATCTTCTTTGTTTAAAAGAATTCTATAAGCTTTTTTTTTTCCCAGCAGAGGCTTCTGGCATTCGTATTTCAGGAGAACAAAATCCTCTGAAGTAGCAAAAGTTGGACTTAGGGTTTGATGTTGAATTCCTGTCTTTGGGTAAGCAGGAATAGCTTGGGACTTCAGTATGTCAGACCAGCTTTGAGGAAAATGCAATTTGAATTTTCAGTATAGAAGAAACCAAGAGATTCCTAAAATTCCCTGAGGAGATTCTCTGCAGCTGTCAGTCCGATTGGACTTAGGACAAGCAATCACCAGCACAGCCTCACAAAAAGACTGCTCAGTAGTGAATATTTATAAAGACCATATTTAAAATAATACAGGGCTTTAAAAGAGCATGAAGAAAAGTAAGATTCAGTTAAATCAGAAGAAAAGATAAAATAGTATAATACTGAAGAAAATGCAAAAGAACGCAGAGAACGGCAACCTTTAAAAACATGTGAAGTACTAGGGAGAAAAGTGGGATGTTATTAAAAGAAGAGGGAGGTGAAATTGATGACAACTTTAATCTGGCCAAGATCCTGAACTGTACAGACTACAAAGAATTTGTCTGGACAATGTCCAAGAGTTTGTGTAAAATTAAAGAGTGGAAATGCACTTGAAAGTTAGAGCAAGCTAAAAAAAAATAAGAGACCACGCATTAGATACATTATATGCTGTAGCCTGTAAACATGGAGTCATTATTCTTATAAATAAAACCATACAACAAATATTTAGAGACCAACCCAAACCAAAATGTTGGCTCTAAATAACCACAAATTGTGCAGGAGTTTGAAACTAGATCCCAGCTCTGTGGCAGGCCCTTCCCTGGTGGAAGGGGGCACCAGCTCTGGGACAGTCTGTTTCTGGATTCTGCGGCTTGGACTGCTCTCTGCCAGACAGGAAAAAAAATCTTTCATAAAAAAAAGGAAAACATGACACAAGATTAATGCTGCAGGGGTATCTATTCTCTCTGAAACCAATGTGAAATCGTTGGGAAATTTAAAATGACTGCGAAGTCCAGAGAATGTTAACGTTTTTTGTAGGCATAAACACAGCTCAAACAGAAGAAGCTTAACATTTTAAATATTTGCAGGCTGATATTTGGTGGCCTACAAACCACAGGGGAAGAGACATTATATATGTTTCCCTATACCATGGTGGTTATCATGAAAGTAGTATCAGGGAGCCAGATGGTATCTTAATAACAAGAGAAGTCCTATATTTCCCTTTGTCCTTTTGAACTCTTGGCACTGCTGTCACACAGCAGTGAGTTCCACCATGTAACTGTGCACACAAGAACAGAAAGAGTACTTTTTCATGTTAAAATGATTTGCCTTTATAGTATGACTGTCCCTTTTTTGCAGTGTTATAACAAGATAAATGCCAATCTATGTATTTCCTTTCTAAATGCGACTATTTCAAAAGGAAGTCATTAGGAAATTTCCATGGGAATGGTTTCACAAGAAAAATGCAGCTCCATTAAGCTGAAGTTTCAAGTTTAAGTTGTTAATTTCATTCACAATCTAAAATTTTCTTTTGGGAAAACAGTCATTATCAGGCTAGTCCTGTTGAACTGCTGTTTGGGTTTGTAATAGTTCAACAAATCATTAAAGTGCATTTTTTTCATCTACATGCTACATTAGCCAGGCTGTCTTTCAGACCTCCCACATCACTTTCTGAGCCAGACTTTGGAAGACTATCTGCCCTTGCACAATTTAGATTGCCCTCTATCTAAACTTCTTGACTGTAATCCAAATCCTTTCAGACTTCATTCATAACAAAGCTTCTCCTTGACTCTAAGCACTTCAGTTGCTCGCTTGCTGAATCTGTCCTATTTTTATTACATACATGGGTACGCACGCACACACACAAAGACACGTAAATAAATGTATGGGATTGAGTTCCTAAAAATATTTGGGGTTTAAATCAGTGATCAGCCGGTAGCTCACACAGCAGAAATTACAGTATTTTCAATTGTACTTTCCACTGGGAAGTTTCTTGCAATCTAATGTTCTGTTTGCTGTTTTGATCACCTCTGCAGAATGACCAGCTGTTTTTCCTAAACAATAAGTCTAGGGCATTCTTCACAAGTGATAAACATGTTCTTCCTTTTATTTGCTTCACATACAACTGACTTGCATCCCAACCAGCCAATTTTCCACCTCTGACTATGTAGCCACACAGGTAGGATTGAGAGAAAAGATTGTCCAGAAGAACCTGGGCACAGATCTGGTTTTATTAGCTTCTAGCATTTTCAATACCAAGCTAGGAATAAAACAAATTATTTTTAAAAATAACAAAATGGGGATGGAGCTGGTATGAGTTCATGAGGGACGGAACCACGAGTGGCTGAATAGGTTACGGGGCTGTATTACAACAGCACAGTGCATGGACCTGGAAGAGATGTGTTAGGAACTTCAATCAAGCCCGTGCTATGAAAGGAAACTGTGTCATATAAACACAATTTAATTTGAAATCTGAAATATCACATACACATGCCTAGCCATAAATTGAATTTCCCCTCAGAATTATTCTAAAATCCCACAGCTCCCATGTACTTCCAGGGAGGAAAAGCAGCACAAAACTGGTGACTTAGCCTGAGGGATCAGTCTCCATGAATACATTCTCTCCTTTTCCCTTAACATTCGTGCTCCTTAGATGTGTATTTGTGGCTTGGCTTTTCCTCTTTTCTTTTAGCGACTGTCTTCAGCTGAAGCTCCCCAAGTCACATCCTGACACACTCTGCCAACCGCAATCCCACATGTCCAAGTCCCTACATGCCATCACACACGCTGATTCCAGGAAGCACACGCTGCTGGACTTTGTTCCTTCCCCCAAGCCACCCTGATTTACGCCTGCTGAAGCCATGGTCCCAAGTGTCATAACACCTACACTGCACAGTTGTCCCACATGTGTATATCCTATTACCCAAACAACAGATGCACCAGCATGCATTCACACACTTACTCCAACATCTGGTGATCACAAGCTCACTGTAAAAACTCTGTGGACTTCATTCATCTTTACAAAACTCACAAACACTTCATCTGTACAACTGAAGAGGTGCATAACCTTTTTCACTTCACTGAAGGAAGTATGTGCTTTTAATGTGGCATTTACAGGCACGCACAGGGAAATACAACCAATCACTTGCACTTACTCTGAGAGCACTTATTTAGTCCTCGTGAGTAACAGGGCATGAATGGCTCTGACATAAACACTTCACAGGTGTTGCACACAACGTGTGTATAGATATACACCTTTCTGTTCCTTAATCACACCTGTACCTGTGCCTACATGTCTTACCTGCTGTGAGGCTCACTTTTCCATTTTCTGGTTAGAAGTTGTGCCAGACTACAACTGATAAAAGGAAATGGAGAATCATATACAGATACTTATAAAATTAAAAACATCCCACTGCTTAAGACTAAAACTGATGCTTGCATAATTCAGCATTTCTGAATGTTGGAAATTTCCAGTCTGTTTTCCTTTGTTTCTCTCATCCACATCTAATACAAAAGATGTTTTCAAGGAGAATGTTGGCAAAACCTTCTGATAGTTTGGTATTTTATGAAAAATACTTTAATTCCGAATGCTCATGCCCGCCTGACTCTCAGCTGAGCACACTAGAAACAATAGGATGCCTCACTGTGATGTCCTCTGGGAAGTGCACAGTCTGGAAACACTGAAGTCCAAAAGGTCTCAGGTTTGCCTGATTCCCCCACCAGTGATGTCAAGGCATCACTGGTGACCTCAGAAAGCAGTTGGTTTCTGTGACCTCAGATAGCACCCCTTAGGGATGTCAAAAACAGGGCTAGTAATTTTCTGTGTATGAATACCCACACATTTTTAACCATGCAGAGCTAAACTATTTCATAACCCATTCTTTTAAAACCTTTAAAAGCATGTACTACACTTGGAAAATTATATGCATTTTTGAGTTTGCTGAGGACTTTTTTTCCAACCAACTTTTCTCTAAAAAGGTTGGGCTTTTTGACGGTGGAAAGAGAGGCTTGCTGTATCTTACTGCAGATATGAAGAAGAAATATGATGCCTTCTACTGAATTACTTCATTTAGAAAACAAGGATTAACTTTTTCATGTGGAAAGGAAGTCTACAACATTCTCAAAATTTCAGTCTCAACTACAACTAAAAATGCAAGTATATTGCTGAAGCAGAGAATGAGAATTTACATCACCATTAACTTCTACTTTAGCCTTCATGATATGAGTTTAAAATAATATCAACAGATATACAGATAACACATCGAATTTGCAGTCTCCACGTGTCTCTCAAAAAAGCCCTGTTCAACATCACTCTGCCATCCAGCTTTAGAAATCGCACACTGGGACAGTCCTGTCTCACTTTGGGTTTGCTATCACAAGCAACCGTGGCACAGAGAAAGCTGAAGGTGCGCTACCACAGCAAATGCACAGAATGGAAAGTCAAAATCACTCAAACTAAAGCCCAGAGATGGAATGACCCCCATGAACACCAACACACCAAGAGTTCAGTGCCTGTCAGTCCTACCAGTACTTGTTACTATTTAGCATATTCCACACAAAAGGTCTTAATGAAAAAGTGTGTGACTTTTCTGACATACAGATGATTCTTCACATCCTTCCCAGACGCTGCTGCAGATTTATCTTACTGCTCAGTTCGAGAAGAACACAGAGGAAAAGCAGAGTTTAATTTGTCATTGGGGTTTCATTGGGAGTGGGGCATAATTGCACAAGCAGCCAGAAAGCACATCCCTTATTGGGTTTCTAAACATATTTTTTCATCACTTAATTTATTATCTCTGGTGCTCTTGGGCATCATCCCCTGCCCTCCTTATTTCTGAAATGCTGCCATCTGCTCAAAACTTCCTTTCAGCCCTTCCCATACTGCAGCTTGAAGTGGTTGGAGAGAAGCACTGAACTAATAAGGGATCCACTGGTTCTTGTGGGGAAAAAGAGGAGAAAAAAAAGATAGTTTCAGAAGAACATACTTTCCTCCCCCTCTCTCCATCTTCCCTTCAATCATACTTCTGTCACCTTCTTCTTGTGTGGTAGAATTTGATGTGAAAAGCAGCCTGGGCTTGTCTCTGATGCTGCTGAGTTTGACCATGTGGCTACAGGAGGAGGCAGCAATTTCCTTTCCCAGTACAGTTTGGAAGCCCCACAGCGATGCTTCAAAGTGAAACTCTGACCCACCCCTTCCAGCCTGGAGCCCAGCAGGTTCTGAGATGCAGCTGGGCTGCTCTTCAGTGAGATGCACCATGGAAGGTGGAGAGGGAGAGGGAGGGAAAGGACAAGGCTAAAACAGAATACAACAAATGTACAGGGTAAGGAAGGAGAAGGACAATGCTGGGGATTAGGACAGCTTATTGGGTGGAGTTGGCTTGTTGGCACCAAATGCTGTAAAGAGAGGACAGTCCAGGAGGCATTACAGCCTTACACCTTCTCACAAAACACCCCAGTGGAAGGAATGACAGTGAGCCAAGCTAATGTCCTCGGTGCCACTCCATTCTTTGCCTCCCTTTCCACAGGTCATGTCAGTCTGGCTTTGTACTGCTGGCTGCAGGTCTGACCTGCTCGAGCAGATCAGCTCATTTCCTCCTGTGTGCATCAGCTAAGTAGGGACCTCTTAACCCATGCCAGCAGCTTTCTTTCCCACTCCCATTTCATGATGGAGAAAAACACTAACACAGTAGGGAAACGTGGGGTTGCTTCAACAGAACACTCTTTGTTGCATAAAGCACCCAGAATCCTGACTGGCATTCTGGTTTTGACTCCTGAGAGTCTGGTTTTTACATAAATTTTATGGTGTTTAGGTGTAAAGAGACTAGTACTAAAATGCTTTCACACATTTGCACAGCACAGTTGCAGGCAAGTTCCACTGAGGCATAAAGATTAAAAAAAGAAAAGAAAAGAAAAGAAAAGAAAAGAAAAGAAAAGAAAAGAAAAGAAAAGAAAAGAAAAGAAAAGAAAAGAAAAGAAAAGAAAAGAAAAGAAAAGAAAAGAAAAGAAAATACAAGTGGCTGGCTGAAATTAAATGTCTATTTCCATGGCTGAATCTAAAGATGTCTTTGCAAAATGCCAGTTTTGCAGCCACAGTTACCTTTCTGCTGCTAAAACGAGTCAGGATATTTACAGAAAGGTAAACTAATGAAATTTGTTGGCCTCACTTCAAAATAGGAGCAATCCCAGAAGGCAGCAAAGCAAATCTAATATTGCAACTATTACATCCCCTGCCTCTCCATAACTTTCTCTGCAACCAGGGCAAGCCCATCACAAGCTCATTGTATTGAATATTTCTTAGAAAAACATCTAACTTGTGAATTTTGCTCTAAAAAGTGTGCCTTTCTTGCAAGGAAGATACAGCTAGAGAATAACCAATTCCTCTGTTTACTGAGTGGGAGGAACTGAGAAGGTCACATCCATGGGACATGCTTTGTGTAATTACTGTGGTGTTTCTAAATCCAGGAAGGCATCTCCGTGTCAGCTTATAGAGTTACTCAGCAAGCATAACTTCATGTGTTTTCTTGAATAAAGAATTCTTTACACTGATAGGCAGTCAAAAAAATTATTCAGTAAGAACTTCCTGTGCAGAGAAGCCCTCAGAGCACAGGGCAAGTGTCCCGTGCTGTATATTGCTGGCACAACCTATAGTGTCCCACTGCCTTTACCACACTCATCCAGCCTCACACCCCCACAACTTGTTCTTCTCGGGTCCCTTGTGTTTCAAGCAGCAAGAGGCCATGCAGCACTCTCTGGAGGGACAGGTGGCATGGCAGAGCGTGCCCCATTCCACAGCACAACCGGGAGCACGTGCTGTCCCCCGCACTGAAACCTGAGCCACAGCAACCCCCTCCTCCTGGAAAGGCTGTGACAAAGAGCTTCACTCACCCCAGGAAAGACCACGGTTCTCTCCTGCATGTAGCACAGGGCCCATGCACCAGCACATGCCCCCTGCAACCAGCTGGTTTTGCTGCATCGTTGCTCTTGTCCTGCTACCCTGCACATAACCCTTTTTCCAACAGGAGGGGTTCTCCACTATGCAGAGGCACAGGGGGATGGCAAGGGGGTTACGGTCGGTTCAGCCACGTTTTTTTTGCTACTGCTTCCTCCTCAGGGATGAAGTTCTCTTCCCTGGTCCCTCCCACGGGAGAGAGTCCCCCACAAACTTCTCCAACATGAGTCAATCCCACAGGCTGCAGTTCTTAATGAACTGCTCCAGTGTGGGTCCCTTTCCACAGGGTACAGTCTTTCAGGTACAGACTGCTCTGGCATGGGTCCCCTGCAGGTTCTCAAGTCCTGTGCCCTGCCAGTAAACCTGCTCCAGCATAGGCTCCTCTCTCCATGGTTCCACAGATCCTGCCAGGACTTCCTACAGGGTCACAGCCTTCGTCTGGGTATCCACTTGCTCTGGCCTGAGGTTCTCCATTTGCTATAAGTGGGTCTCTACTCCCTTGTGTACCTCCGAATCTCAGCTGCAGCACCTGTAGCACCTCTTCCCATTCTTCTTCACTGACCCTGGTGTCTGCGTAATTGTTTCTCTCACATTTTCTCACTCCTCTCTTCTCTGGCCGCAGTTACTTCTGCACAAAAATTTTTTCCCCTTCTTAAATAAGTCACACACAGTACTAACGGCTATTAGACAAGAGGATAATTAAACCATCTGGTGCAACATTAACAAATCCTATGAGTTTTTATGATAAAGCTGTAAGATTCATCAGCACCAATAATTATAAGATTTGTCAATACTGGTATATTATTCACTGCAAAAACTTTTTTTCTGGAATCTAGCACAGTCTTGCCACAGTTACATTTGTGAACACTTGCAAGGATAAACTTGGGGTTCCCCCACTCTTCCTGTAAACAGGACTGGGCACAGGAGCTTGGGAGCTGGCAGGGAACTAAGCAGGAACTCTGGCCACGCAAATCTACATGCAGTGAGTACTGCTTCTGTCCCATCCCCACACACTGACCCATGAAATGAGTTCTGCAGACTGTCAGTGTGAGGACTGTGTGCTGCTCTTTCACCCTCAGAGCAAGGGGCACAGCACCCAGCTTCATAGGAACTAGAGTGTGTGTACTTCCAGCTATAAAATGTTTGCTTAACTGCTATACTGAGCTGCTGGAGTGGAGCAAAGCAGCTTTCATGCTGCTTAGCACCTGACCCACTGTTTTTTCTGGTTTTATTATACCTCTTTTACAGTGTCATTGCTATTTCACACTATATTTCTTTCACAATCCTGAGACTGTCTATACGCTCATGGTGATTTACTGCATGTGATTTCCTCCCATTTGTTTACTCCTCAGCTTTTTATTTCAAAGGTTTGAAAAGCACTCAAAAGAATCTGCCAGAAATGTACAGCTTTTGAGTAAAAAGTGTATTACAGTTCATAGAAATCATTCACACAGGCCAGCACAGTCTGTCTGAGAATGCAGAGCTTTTAAACTTTATAAGGCAGCATAGTTGCCTTGACAGTACAAACCATCAGAAAGCAAAAACCTCTGTGGTAGCACAGACTGTTTTAGTACAGATCCCAATATCCCAATAAATGCTTTCTTTTCCACATACAATTTAAAGCAATTTTATGCAGAATTTCTGACAGAAAACTATTATATTCCAGCTTCTTCAGTGAGCTCAAGCAATTTCTTACTTATTTTAGACCAAGGTTGTTTTGAGGGGGTTTGCATAAGGGCTACAAATCTGCAAGAGCAAAGACACACAGATCTACTTACATAAAATGTCCTCAACGTCCTGCCAGGAATATTTCCCTGCGCCTGTGCTCAGCAGTGCTAAAAGCATCCTGGGGAGGACCAAGCTGAATCACACTTATGACAATTGCTCAAACCTGAGCCATTCCCTCATAGAGGCCGTGATTAATTCATGATTGCTATCTCAAAGCAGCAGAAAACGTATTAACATTCACCACTGGGCAGGCTGCCTTCCTGCACAAACACAAAACCCTCACCCAGAAGCTGGGCGCACTGACAGTGTCTGAGGGCTTGCAGCTACAGACGAGAGGAGCCTGGTCAGCAAATCCCTTCTCCCAGCCTGTATCCCTTCACAGTCTTCCCTTTTGCCTTGCCACAGGCAGTGGCAAGGGGCAGCCACTGGTGCTCTCTAAGGCTGCACACTACCTGAGTGCTTAGCAAAGAAAAGGCACGTCAGGCAGCTTCCTTTCTCTGCTTCCAAAGTCCGGGCATCCAGCAGAGGACGTTACAGGAGAAACGCAGGTGAGGTTTGGGTTCAATTCAGTTACTGTCTCAGGAAATGTAACCATACAGCCTCCTAAGCCAAACACTCCGAGTTTTAATTTTTAATATCGTAAAAGCCTTTTTCTTAGAGGCATAGTGCTCTCTGCTCTCAGCAGTTTTAGATGGAGCAGATAAAATCTGTTAGGGACCATAGGAGCAAGAAGAATGCACGGAGAAAAAGAGTATAAGAAGCAAGATGAAAAGAACCTGGAAGGACACAGTGATGGAAATAGATGTTGTGGTGAGGTTATGGGGAAAGAAATAATTTACAAAAGAGGAAAAGAAATAAAAACAATAGGCCAAAGAGTTAATGAAATAAGTGAACAGCAGAAAAATAAAGCAAAAATAAAATCTGCCCACGCATACTCAAAATAGTTCAGTGTCTGCAGACGTAGTAACCAAGAAATTAAATCACTGAAAACATTCTCAAGAATTTCCTATGTGGCTTGGTAGCTAATGCAAACATTCAGGAGCCACCTCTCCAGTCACAGGGTAGGCTACAATACTTTTTATTTATTAAAATTAAGGTTTTGACTGTAAGTTTCCCTAAAAGATCTGTTGGCTCATATCCACCCCTGAAACTATTCAGACCATCCTGAGTTCAAATATTTTCATAGGAAACAGGTAGAAACTCTGTAGATTACAGCAGTAAGACAGGGGAGAAAGCACAGGGGAGGGAGAATGGGAAAAAGCTAAAGAAATCAGTGGGAGAAAAGATTAGGAGGAGAAAATATCTGTAACAGCGCAGCTTTTAAAAAACATGGTGCAAGTAATAAAGCAAAATACACATAAAGACATTAAAAGGACATTAAAAGGCATAAAAACTTGAAAGAAAAACATAAAGAGGAAAGAGATTATGGAAAATGCAAGTGAAGTTGAAATTCAGAAATTATTCTGACATGCTAAAGAGTTTGCACACCTTACCAGGGCTCCCCAGGTATAACTTTTATTCTTCTGTGAGATGCCCATATTGCATGAAACAGACAACCACATGCAGGTGGGCACAAAGCCACATAAACTGGATTACAGAGGAAATCTATGAAACTCCTCTAATACTGAATCTCAACCCACTACTGTATTTCTGTGTGCTTTTAATTCAGTACAAACTAATCCCAGCTCTCTCCCCAATCACAACAGTTACATTATCTACTTCAATAACATTTTTCCTCATTTACAGCTATACTAGAGATTTTTAATTGTTCTCGATTGTGCTCTTTTTCTGCACAGATATAGCTCAGACAGCAAAATTAAGAACAAGCTCTGAAGTGTAGTATACTAGAGAAAATATTCCTACATCACCATCTCAAATTAGAGTGCTCTTGCCAAGGACCTTGGAATGGACTTACACAGACAGCCAAAGCCAGGACTTTCCATACCACCGTGTGGAAGCTCAGATAGAAGCAATTATGGATTGATTGGGAAAACAGGCAAAGATTATGTGCAAGACAACAGATGACATCCCATAACCACAATTATATCATTTGGCCCCAAACCGAGGCATGAATTCTCTCCTCCCTACCAACAGAGGCCTCTAAAATCAGAAAGTACACACAGGAACCCAGGGATTAAAACTGCTGAGTTGCTCCAGTTTTTGCAGCTGTTAATCCAGCAGAGGAACAGGAGAAAACATTTTGCACAGCCTTCAAAATTCCCCTGATAGTAGAGAGAGGGCAGGTCCAGATGCCTTACACGAAATGAGTATTAACAACAGAATTTTCTGAGTTTACATCTGCATTGTTTTTCCCATTTCCTCATCCACCAATACCTCTTGATCAAAGGAGGTTGAGTGGCCGCCAGCAGAAGGCTTGGCTGGGTCTCATGGTCCTGTAACATCAGTTTCTTGAGGAGACACTTATCATCGTGGTGTCTTACCAGGCCACAGGGCAACCATGACCCCTCCAAAAGTGCCTTCTTCTTGCACCATATGGGGACTCTCAGCAGCAGAATTATTTAGGAGCCTTTGTAAAGGAGGGATTGTGTCTGAAAAATCCAGGATGCCTAAAATGGTCTTAATATATCCATGCACCTTCAGCACAGTGCTGAACCGTGGAACTGAGGACCACAACAACCCTGCTCACCCTGCACAACCACCATGACCCACAGTACCAAACTAACCTTGGAAGTCCTGCTGTGGGCCCAAGGGGAAAAAGTGGGATGAATACCTGACATGCAATTTCTTCTTTGGCTTTTTGTTCAGCCTGGGGAAGAACTGTGCAGGGGCCAAGCATCATTCCTCCTGCAGTGCTCCTCTGCCCACCTGGGAGTGCACAGAGAGGAAGGTGGAGGGGGGAGCACATGGACCAAGCTCTTGTCATCAAGTAAGACCTAAAGCTGACTGGCTTTAGCCTCAGGGTTGGGTGTGTGGGTATGTGTGCATTTGTGTCTGCAGCTAAGGACCCACCGAGAGGAGGAAGGCAGCAAGGGGGCTGGACATTCATAAACACTAATTGAGTAACACAAGACACCAGCATTTTTTTGACTCTTTGTTGTTCCACTCTACATGAGAAAATGATGGAAAAATGAAACTATGAATGTGGTCAAAACCTGCTGATGAAATAGTTTTTCTTCAGAAAATGCCATTTTGTGAAAGTAGAAGTGTATCAAAGAGGTATTAATATTGTTTCATACAATGTCTAATTCTCTGTTTCATTTTGATTAGAATCCTTTTAATACATTTGCCAAAATCGATATTTTAAAAAATGTCAATGTTAAAATGTCGATATGTAATTTTCTGAAATGTCTTGCATATTCCCACTTATTAAAATATTTTACTCTCTACTATGTGCAGTGATACAAGAAAGAGAAAAATAATGCAGATACCGGGCATCTGTAAGAACAGATGTTGGAATGATCCAGCTGATGGCAAGAAAGGTGAGCAGCTCTTGTTCCCTTTCCACAGTAACTTGATTTTGCAGGTGCCCTTCTCTGCTGCAGGCCCCATGTGGTGTGGGAAGACTGTGCAATCCCATGCCTGTAACTGTGTAAAATGTCCAAACAAAGCACAACTGCTCTGAAAAACTAAAGTCTCAGTAAGGACGCCTTGTGTTGCCCACTCTTCAATCATCTCTAGGCCAAATCCATTCAATTTCTCAAATGTTTTTGAGGGAAGTCTAACCTTGCAAGCTGGCCTGGGATGTGAAACCCAAGCTGAGTACTTCCAAGAGGTTCCCTTCCACTGAAAAAGACATTATTCTTTCAATTCCGGCAACACCTTCCTTGATGGAAAGTAATCTCACTTCCCTCTAAGAGCAGCCCTCCATAAAATAGATGTATTTGCACACAGTGCTCTGAAGTTTACAAGAGATTTTTAATTTTAGCACAGGTTTCTGTTTATTTGTTTGTTTATTTGTGGAGGTAGATTTTATAAGTGGCAGTTCTGCTCTTGGACTAAAATTCACTCCTAACTGTCAGGACATAACCACAGAACAATGTTTTAGAAAGTACTAACTCAATTCCTCTAAAAACCTGTGCGGTGTTACCTTAACACAGAGAGTAAGTACACCCTAATGTAATCCAAAATCTAAAACAATGCACTTTTTTTGCCATTAAGGGTGAAAAACAACATTTCGGTGTCATTCACGGTTGTTTTTTCAAGACATCCTAAGTGTCTAATCCAGCTCCTTAAAACTCCTCCTATGGAGCAGGCAGGCATGAGCCAGCTGAAAGTCATCTGCAGCAATCTTCTGTCCGGCTGCCTTATTTTTGTTCGAGTTTCATGAGGCTGGTTTTTTTTTAGCATGAGATTTCAACGGAACTGAAAATATCTCGTAGCACAAACTCTGCAGCATGCTGTGAGTAACTTACAGCTGCCAAAACCATCTAAATCAAATCCCATGAGGGATTCTTCTTTCCTCAACCCATGCATGTTAGAAAACAAAAATGGCCAGCAGCCATTCTCCTTCTCCTCCTCCTCTTTCACTGAGCAGATTCCTGCAGCTGGAGCAGCGTCATTAGAAGCTGCACTTATGGACTCCAGGAGACAAGCATGGTACAGTTTACAGCAAGCAGTTCAATTCATAACAACAGCTTCACCTTCTTTTTAATTTTTTCTTTTTTTTTTTCTTTTTAAGTGAGAGAATTTCAGAGGTGAACTGTGGTCTGGATTCTGAGCATTGCACAGTGTGCTGGCCATACAATTATTTGTAATTGCAGTTCATCTGACTGCATCCAAAGGCAGTCAGACATAAATTAGGATTTAATGTCTAACCAGCATTCTTCCTGCACAGCATTTGAGATTGCATTTTTTAAGGCAAACACTGAGAATTCCATAAAACACCATGCAAACCAAATACACACACAGAGAAATTCAGGTTTTCCTCCAAAAACACCACAGGCAGTTTTGAAAAATATATGCCTTGATTTATTCATTGAGGAAGTTGGTTTTGAAGAGGTTTTTTTCCCCTCATTTTTAAATTTTCTGCCTCCGAAGAGAAGCTTCAGGACTACACATGATGGCTAGAGCATACAAGGTGGGGAGTTCACCTTTCATGAAATTCTGGAGACCACCTGGATGAAAACCAGCAAAAGACACAAAGTATTGTATTAAGTCCTTGGACACACAGAAGACAGAGAAAGCAGCTGTTATCCAGGCTGACAAAACACTGCTTGAGGTGTGTTACCAAATGGAAAGAGCAAATCAGAGTGGAAAGTAAGCAAAAGGAAACAACACCATGAGAGGTATTCAGAAAGAAAAATCTAATTGCAAAAGGACTCGGTGAATAGTAAATGTCATGTTTCGTTACTGGTGGCCAAAAATCCCCACCCAGTATCATCGCTGCCTTGCTCAGTGCAAAGGAGCCCAAAGGGAGGCATGCATGACCCAGAACTGTGTAGGGCCCTGTGGAAATGCAGTTGGAGGTGGCAAAGAGGATAAACAGAGACCCTGCTACCCACAGGGCCTGCTCTGATGCTGTTTGGTACAAAAGACTGTGGGGACTCTGTGGAGAAGGTTCAAAGTAGTTCCCAGGGTTTCCTTCCCTCCGCTCATCCCAGCTCAATTCCCTGCCTACTGCTTGACCTGACTGCTCAGACCAGGAACTGAAGTCTGGGTTTGACTGCACATTTAGTTACTATACTGTAGTTATTCCAGGTAGCTTTTGCTCATTTTAAATGCTGGTTACAGCTCTTCTGTGAATACTGGCAAAAAGTGTTGTTTTCTGAAAATCTATATGGGTAATATCCTGCACAGCCTGGCCACAGACTTCTAGTTTCCTATTTTTTCCAGCATCACAGTGTTTTCCCTAGCTCTATTGCAGTGGGCAGGCTCTCCTTTGATTTTTTTTCCTCTTCTAGAGGACAGAGGATTCCAGTGTTTTATTGTGTCTTGGGAAGCTGAAGAAGTGAAGCTGTCCTCCTCTTGTAGAGCAGTATGTGATAGTTCATTCACTTCACCCCACCAAAGCCTCAGAAAATACGGGCTCATCTTTCGCTGCACAATGCAAATCTGTTAACATGAGATGTTGGCTGGGTTTCTGTGTGGGATGATTCCCATAACCAGGTCCTATGGTCTGCTCCACAACAAAATGCAAACTAGATTGGTTTGGGTTTTTTTAAAGGAACTTCTCATTGTCTTCTGTGTCCCGCAGGCCAAAAGCAATTTTCTCCAACATTCTTTGTACCACCGCCTGCACAGTTTGTGGTAGAAGTTCATATATTTGTAAGGTCCTATTCAGAGATATTTTCAGCACACCAGAAAATGAAAAACATTTTAACAGATGAGGGAAAAATTAGCAACACATTAGCTAAAACTGACTTACAATTTAGAGCCATCAGAAACCACTGTTACAGTTAGTACAGAAAACCTTTCCAGGTCAGGTTTGGGTTCGCTCAGTAATCCATTTCTACAAAGTCACTGTGACCTGAACTATGCCTTCTTGATCCTTCCCTTAAGCAGAAGTAGTTTTGCTCTTCAATCTTTCCAACCCCCAGGTTTCCACCATTTTTATGATGACATCATTTTTCTTTCCCTGATGACCTTTTCTTTTTCATCATGGAAACTTCTGTACAGTGGTTTTCGTGCCTCCTTTATCAGGACAGTTAATTGCCAAGTGCATTCTGCAGAATGTCTCATCTAACCTCCTCCCTCCAGCTCCACGCAGACTGAGTAGATTCCCCTCTTGCTTGTATTAGCCCCTCTTTTATCACCAGAAGCTTCCCTGGCTGTTGTCTGTGTTTGAAGAACTCCTTCTTTGGCTTTATAAAGATTCTATTAGAAAGAATTATTTAAGCAATGCCAGCACTAAACCTTACTGTGAAGTCTTCAAGCTGGGTAAAGAGTAAATTATTTCACTTTACCTTAAGTAATCTTATTTTTTAAGACAAACTTGAGAAAACTGCAAAAATATCCACGCTGCTCTAAAAGTTATTACCTTTACAGGAACTCTTCAAGGCACTATCTACACAGAGATGTTCAGGAAAACTATACTAAACCAACGAAGTTGGTAATTTAAAGTGGATTTTTCTAAAATGCTATAAGCTACTTAAGAGGAAATCCCTGCTGAGAATTAAGAGAACCCTGACCTGATTTCATTTACTTCATTTCTGAAGAACAGATACCCAGGATTTCCATGTAAATTAGCTAATGATTTTTAAGGAAACAATCTCAGAAAATCCACTTGTTTCCCTGTATTTCACTGTTCTGTGCAAATGCAAATGCATGTATATTCACATGCACTGACACACATCCAGTTCAAATCACAGAATGCAAGAGAAGCTCTGGTACCACCCATTTTCTCCTTCTCCAGTTCTTGCCTTCCCCTAGGAAAAGGGAAATACTGCTGCATCTTCCCAAGTACCTTCCCATGCCACAGTAAAGGAGTAAAGAGCTGGACTCTGCCCACCAAAGCAGTGACTTTACAGGACAAGCCTAGAGAAACCTTAAATAAACATGAGTCGGTGTTAATTTGTACCAAATCTGAGTGGAATGGAAATATCCCTCTGCAAAATGTCCAGTTCTTGTTCTAACCTACAGACCTGCAGGAAAAGGAGATTTCTGTTTTAAGATTAGAGATAATGGTGCTACCTATTTATTTATATAATACGGTATTTCGCTCCATCACATGCCAACATTTTGAACCGCGACTCTATTCTGTGTTTTATGCGTGTTCTGTGCTGTTTACAGCAGACATACCTGGATCCCTCACTTCACTTGTGGTCTCTGCTGCATGCACGAGGCATCTTGCTCTTAAACGTGTCTCTCTGGTTTTGTATTGCTAGAACCAAAAATTTGCCTTTGGTCTCCTATTCATTTGTTGGTATTAATCTTTTCTCTCTACACTCAGTAGTTGCAATTTTTCAGCCTCCCAGCCTCTGGAACCTTGTACGTCAAAAATAATTTAGGATGACCAATTTTTTTTGGGAGGTGGGACTGAGCAGAAATTAACATGCATCCCTCAGGTGGTTGTTGGTTGTAAGTGAATGTTTCCCCTAATTCTACCTTTCCCCTGTTAATTTCTTCTAACACTGGCCTGAAGAAAAATTCTTCCCTCCCATAAAAGTTTAAGTGTATGCAACTGTAGCTGTACCCTGATTCCCTGCTGTGGGTGGGAAGAGCAGGCTGAGGAAGAATTCAAACATACGGAAATGATGTTTTGTTCTGTGAACTGAGCAAATATCAGGATCTCCTCCAGACACTGAAGATGGAGGCAGCACCCTGACGTATAACAGCAGTGGCCTGGTAGCCACCAACCCAGGTCACAGGAGCAAATAGTGAAAGCTCTGTGTCTGCATGAATGACAGCAGGGCCGAGAACGCCCCGTCCCGAAGCAGCTGCAATTCTAATATTACAGCAAACTATTAGCACGCACCGAGGCTTCCTGAGAGCAGGTGGGAGTGCTTCCATCGAGATAATCGCTTTCATAAAAATAGTTTGCTTGGTGGGGGCAGAAGATTAACACTTTTTGTGGTTAGCAGTTTAAGGGTCAAATTGTGTTCTCAAGCCTGACCCGAAAGCTGATTAAAAGTCCACAGGTATTTTTATTTCGAAACAACCCATTTCAGTGCTCCAACACGATTTTGGAGTAACGGTCCATAGGAACACAAAATATGCAGGAAGCAATGGGCAAAGGAGACAATTTTGACCAGAGTTTTAAATTATCTGAATGAGTCAAGCCAAAACCAGCAAGAAAGTCTACATTAGTAAGTGATAAATGTATCAGGGATTTACAGGCGTAACACTCTTCATCAGAAGACAGCAATAAATATTTGCTTGTAGCCTATAAAACTAAGAATGCTGAATTATTAAGATCAATGCACTTGGATACATTAATATAAATACAAAGTAACAATTACTCATGTCTAGGTCTCAGAAGTAAGACAGCACCATACAAGAATGCTGAAGGACATTTATATTTATTGGTAACAGAGGAGGATGCTACATAAATTCGGATCAGCCCCCTAGGAGTAAGCATATTCAACTTGGCAGGCCAAGGCCACTTGTGCATAACAATTCCGAGAGACTTGGCTGAAGAGATCTCTGACCTGCTGTGATGGTCTTGGATGTGTGCTGGAAGTGCAGGGGAACAGTGAAAGACTAGAACAGTGTCAGTGTTAAGTGAATGGGAAGAGCAGAGGAGCTCCGCTGACAAGGCTTGATGTTTCTTCTGGGCAAGAAAAACGCAAAAGTCGGGAAGGGATCCCATTCATAAAAAAGCCAAAGAATAGAGATATAAATAAAGCTATACCATATATTTCAATGGAACATAAATCGTGTTAAACAAGGCATGCTAAAGCAGGCAAATGCAAAGCTGTGTATTTAGGAGCAAAGACTGGGAGCCAAACCAACAAACTGAGGCTTGTGTTTTGAACAGTGGTGTGCCTGAAAAGGGATAAGGTGTCACAGGGACAAGAACACCATGTGAGCTTCCAGTGTAATGCTCTGGAAAAAACAAGTAACTGTGTTTAAACAGGGGAGTATCAAGTGGGACTTGAGGTAGTTTTAATCTAGATTTTCAAAGCTTTTAAAGTAGAGGTACTACTACTGGACTACTGTATATACTCCTGTGCATGTATTTTCTAAAGGATGGTTAAAAGTTCAATGGGCTAGAGAAAAGAAACAGCAAAATTACTTCTGATTTTGAGAAAAAGGTGTTTTAGAGGAAGATGCAAGGAGATGCTTCATATACCAAAGAAAGACAGGGTAAGTTTATTACAATGCAGGAATATGCTTACAGTATAAAACATGAAATATAAGAGAATTATTTAAGTTCCTGGAGGAAGGCTTGACAAGAACCAATGCAGGAAGCTGAAACTCTTTTCTGAGGGAAAGAAGACACATGTTCCTAGCAGTGGGATGATATCTCCTGCACATGGTGCTGAATTCTCCTGCTTCTGAACCTTTCAGATTAAGCCTATGTGCTTTTCTAGAAGATATTCTTTAGCCAAATAATGAGTTGACTGAATAAGATGCTGCAATCTCTGGTAGATGGAAAACTAATGAGACAATCTAAGGGTCTCTTTGGTCCTTAAACTCCATATATCTAAACTGCTGTTGCTTATCACAATTAGAAGGTTGGCAGGTCTCCATGGATTTTCATCAAAGTAAGCAAAAGTGTTGTTATGCCAGGGACTATTCCTTACCCCATACCAGGATACATAAATCTAGAGGCATCTCAGATGATCTCACTAAGTAGTAACTCTTTTAGTCCTTGTGTTGATTGAACTTTGAGGCCTTTGTGTTAAAGCATTGAACAAAGAAAAATCTTTGTCTTTAGATAATGATGATGATGATAATGATGACTTCAAGGGGGGTTCACAGCCCATTTTCTGTGTGACTCTCTTAATATTTAAATAAATAAATAGAAGTTCAATATGTGTATTTTCCCTATCCTGTGATAGCAAATACAAAACCAGTGAATACTGCTTTACATTGTAAAACAAAATACAAGCAGCTAATGTTATTTATTGATAGAAAACTGCAAAATACTATAACTAATCAGAGTAATATGAAGAAAATCCTGCAAAGGCCACTTAGGAGCCATCAGAAGGATATTGAGTCTACTCTCCTTGTGTTTTACAGCATATCCCTACTGCTAGTGGAAAAGGTGATCTGCAGTATTAAAGTACAAATACTTTTATTTGTATTTTTGAAAAAAGTCACTATTGGGAAAGAACGTTAGCAAAGACAGAAAGCCAAAAGAACTCACTAAGCTTCACTACAAAGGGGATGCAGACATCACAAGAGGGATCATTCAGTTGCCCTACTCATCTCCTCTGAGCTTCAAAACCAGAATCAGAATTCGAATCAGAAGTAAAGCTGAAAAAAAAAAAAAAGAGAAGTAAAGCAACTTCATTTTTCTCCAGTGCAGATGGGCCAAATTCCATAATGCCAAATTCCATAATTCCCTTCACTTTCCCTGCCAGTGGCATGAATCCAGAGGATCTCTGTCGACAGGAGAGGTATTATCAGGAGTACCATCTGCACCCACTTCCACACTAAACAGCTCTGGAATAGATGGATATGGCAGTAAATTTGCAGCAAAGCCTGTGAGAGTAACCTAAGGTTTGCATTAGGTTCTGAATTATGTTGCTTTGCTATTTCCTTTTGCATCCTGGATTGTTACCTGTTCTAGCCTGTCCTATGCTCTCCTCTGTAGGCTCAAAAGGAAAGAACAGGGAGAGGTATTTCTGTCTGCACATTCATCATGCTTTACATCTTGCAATGTTTATGGCTTTGATGTGACTTTTTAAGGAAAAGCTTATACTGGGCTTTGTGGGGGCAAATTTGCCACATTCTCCCACTTCATGATTTCAACCAAACTTACTCCAGAAGTTCTGGTTTTAATATCCTAATGCATTTTTTCAGTTCAGAATCACAGAAAAATCAATACACAGGAAAGCAACACCCTCAGACTTATACAGAGTTCCCCTGTTAAATTACCATCTTCAAGCTCTCTTGATCAGGTCTGATTTCCTCTTTAAACCCCTTTAAAATCTCTTATGAGCCTTGGATATCCCTGTAGAGCATATCCTGCTTTCAAACATGCTTTCACAACTGCTCCCAGTTTCAAGAGACTTAATAACAAGCAGCACTTCCCCTGTCTGGGCAGCAGAAATCTCTCCAGCAAGGCAGGGTGCCTTCCTTGCCTTGACTTTCAAAGAGAGCAAAAGCTTTGGGGACACCCAAAGACTTTTGTGCTGCCAAGTTACCCCGGATGGTGAGGCCCCCTCCATATGTATGAAATAAAGTTCCTGGTGGACACCATCTTCTTGGCAGCGGGTGCATGACATGCACCACGCTGTCTCAAACAGAACCATCTTGAACACTGCCCCTCAGATCCAGGCAGTATTTTGTACCTTGTCCTTCATTTGATTTGAATGACTTGCCCAGACTGGCAGGCAAACAGCTGCTTTTTGTGTAGGCTGTCAGGGATGATAGCAATTACCCACCCTGGCCAGGCCAGCAGAGTTTTTAAAATAATGATGTCCTCCAATCCCTGCTCTCCCAGCATCTCTCCCAGCAAATGCCTCCCACTTTAGTGGTCAGTACCTTCTGTTAACAAGTAATTGCTGGTCACTTAAAGTTGCATTTGTGCTCCAAAGGGCACAGGACACAGCAGTCCTTGGAGACCCAGAAGGCTAGAAGTAAGTTATTTACGACAGGAGAAATTCAGAACGGCTAAAGTTAATGAATCTTAGGGCAGGGGTATAGTATAAAACATGTAGCAAGAAAGTAAAGTAGGGGTATCATGAAGCCTGAAAAGTTATCTGAAATTTTGTCATCTCCTCTATTAATAAAAGGGGTTACTGGCTATTGCAACAGGCAGCACTGAACTGTTAATCAGCTAAAATGACTGGAGTAACATCCTGTAAGTTTTGCTGTTGGAAAAGCAACAGCTGGAAAGCCAGCAGAAGAGATGAACCAATTCAAATGATGTCTTTAACTGTTAAATGATTGACCAGCTTAGGTCAACAAGTTTTACAAGCAATTAAAAGCAATTTTAAAAATTAATAAGGCAACTTGCAGTTACGAGAAGCTCCTTTGCAGACCAACAAGGAAAGCTTCTTGAGCTGCGATTTGTGAATATGCACCGTACTGCTTGTCAGGCCACCAGGAGAAGGGTTGGCAGTTTTATTAGTTGAATACCTCCTTTTCATCCTAAAAGCTTGGTGTTTGAAGATGGCAGATATATTCTGATCAAAGGCTTCTAAAATGGTAACTTGAAAGAGTACGTACTCCACACTGTTCCATGCAGGAACAAGCTTCTTTCATGTGACTTCCCTTTTTTTAAAGAATTTTTAATAAAATTTAGGACAGAAGAGAAAATTGTAGTCAGTTCCCGAATCCAGCCCTTGGCAGAGCAAAGTGATCGGGATTTGCAGAGAAGTAGGTAATTTAATCACCTTGTTAGATGCTGGTAGTGTTCAAGAGGTGGTAAGGTCTTAACTTGGGAGGTGCTCTTACTGTTGTCAACCATGGGATGCATATTCAGGCACTGATGTGTCCCCTATCAGAGCTATCTAAAAAAACCCCAGTTTTTTTATCACATTTCTTATCACAATGACAAAAACTCATTGTGATAAGAAACCTCTGTGGTTTGCTTGAAAGGCAAGGATAAATGGTGAAGGAACTGGTAAAGCTTTCCATCTTAAGAAGTCAAGAATCAGTGAAGGAAAGGCCTGGTGAATCCCTTTTGGTCTGAGATAAGCAGAAAGCTGCTAAAAGCTTTTGTTAAAATGTTCATAAATCCACAGGGATTGAAGAACTGGATTTCCTGCAAGTCTGTTAAACAGAACCAATCTAAAAATGCATAAACCAAAGCATTATGTAAGGGAAAGATGGTGAGCAGGCTTTTGAAAAAGCGGATAATATGGCAGTTTCTTCAAAAGGGACAGCGAAGGACATATGGTAACATGCTGAGAAGCGTTGTTGGGTGGTTTGCAACCAAAAGGTTTTATTTATTGCTCAACTTGCCAAAAGCCAACAACTTTTAAACTCCTTTAGGGGTTTCTTTCCTACAGAACCACAAAATAAAAATAAAAATAATTTTATATTTATATATGAATATACATGTGTGTATATATATATATATATATATGTATATACTGAGAATTCTTGGATAACACACGTCAAAGGAGGAAGTGACTACTATCATAGAAAGTCTGGATGTAAATAAGGCACCAGTTTATGACCAAATATGGTGTCCTTAGACTTATTTATCAAGATCATGTGCAATAAAACAGTAATTTCTCTTTGAGAAGAAACACCAGGTAATTTCAAAGCTTGAAAATTGTATGGGTTGGACTTCTTGTCCCTGGATGTAGAAATAATTCAGCAACAGGACCTTATAGTCATGGCAGTAACATTACGATTTTGAAGATACGTCGAGGACTGGCACTTATGCTCTATAAAAGTCCTACAGCTCATTTGTTTGTGAATTGCTGGGTTGAATATCTTCAAGGGGAAGACAGTTGATGAGGCCCTGCTGACAGCTGGCAGCTCTTCATTTTGGCCATGAGAAATTCAGCAGAATTCTCAAAATTGAGCAAGTGAGGGACAGATCAGAGGCAGGACCTGCAATAACTCTCTGGGAAACACTGAGCACAGGATCCCTCACACAGCTCAGCTTCTACGCTAAAAATTGTTAGACAAGAGAAGAGGAAGGTGTTGGATTTCCGCATTTCCAAAAAAAAAAAAAATCTCGGACGCTACTGTGGATTAAAGATTCAATGAAATACCTGCATGTCTCAAGTCCTCAGAAACTTTAAGAAATGAAGTAAGAACAGAGTTTTCTCAGATGGGCTAAAAAAAAAATTGTGAAAATGAATATACTCCCTCACATTCTTTTCCCGTTTCACCACATACTTGTGTGTGTACCAGACAGCACTTTAAAGACTTGAAAAGCTGTTGTCATTAATTTCATCTGGCAATAGACAGAGCCAAAAACAAACAGTTCCATACTAATAAGGCCTCCCACAATGGGAAATCTTACAGGGCTGAAAGGGTAGCACATTGTTACAGAGTTCAGCTGAAATAAGAAACTCGGCTGAAGGATGCTTTATACTTGAGGACAAAGCCATATTTGTAGGCTAATACATAATGAGAATGGTGTGAGAAAATTTCTGAGAAGAGTGCTGCATAAGAAAGAGATTAAGAAAGAAAAAAATTTAAATTAAAGCCACTTCTTTACTTGGCCTTCCTTGATATAAATAGGAAAATACTCTTTTCCCTTCATCTTTGTCTCTTTACCATCTTGGTTAAAAACAAAGAATTCTTCACTCAATCCAATGTATATTTCTCTTTCCATTATGACAGCTGTCATCCATTTAGATTAACCCATTTGGAAGCGGATATCAAATATTATTTAGAAATTTGTGATAATAAATCAAGAAGTCCTCTCTTCTATCAGCAACAGCAATCAGCAATAATCGTATAAAAGCTCTCATTTGACCTTTTTGCACTTTGGAGCAACAGACGTGGATGAACTTAAGGAAAAATGGAATAATTTCTAAAACACATGCAATTTTAAAGAGAAATAGATACCTCAGCATTGGAAATGAGAGAGAGGGCACAGAAGATACTCATCTTCCAGGTGTGATTTGATCAAAACCAACTTTAATAAAATAATATTTCCACCTATGTGTGTGCCTCTATGGCAATTCAGTGTATATTCTGTAGTGACTTTTCCTCCTGGAGAACCTCTTTCCTATCATCCTGGGTTGCGCCAGGGACCTGGGATGACAGAAATTTTCTGAGTGGACACAACCCTGGTCCTTGTAGCATCCCCTTGGATCTTCTGGGCTGCCCACTGCCTGTCCCTCGCATGGAGTTCACTTGGTGCAGAAGGAAGAGAGGATATCCCTCTTGCTGTGAGACCCTACGTGTGGAATGATCATCCTTGAACAGCCCTCTCCTTTCCTCCTTAAAGCTTGCTAATTCTGGGACACCTTGGCACCAGATGGAGAAGCCCATCAGTTCACATTTCTAGAAATTAGTCAGAAGATGAAAAAGTGTCTTTAAATCCAAGTTCTATTCTTTACTCACACAAAAGGCAGAAATTCTGCAGGAACTAAGCCCAAATTCCTAGTCATGGTATTTTTTTATCAGTAATATTGATTATTTACATATTGCACATGCACTATTCACATACTACTTTTCTTTAAATTTGTTAACAGGCATAATACTTCCATTAAATGTATTGTATTGTATTAATGCTTTGGTGAACCTTGAATATCTTATTTTGCAATTTCTGCACGTTCTAGCTTTGATTGGACTGGGTTTTAAACAGAAAATTGTCTTTCATTTTGGTTTGGGTTTTTTTTTATTTATTTAATGGAAGGTAGATAGCTTAGGAAGGGCCCGGCCTCATGATCATATGCCAGACAACATCTGGGGAGAATTATGAGTAATGTTTCTGTAGACAAGATAGTCTAAGAGAATGAGCATGGTGAGTTTTCTAGGGAAAAGCAAAGAAAGAGGATTCTGAAACAAAAGGGAGAAGCTGGATACTTGGAGAAGAGATAGTAAAAAATCAACTGAACAGGAAGTAGCTGAAAGCAGCCAGGAACAAGCAAGAAGGAGTAGGGTTGTCATATCCAAATAAACTGTTATTTCTTCCTACTCAGGCAGATACATCCCTGACAGAAAAGGTGTCTCTAGCCAGAGACCTTCTTCTGTGCTTTTCATCCCAATGAAAAAACCCAGAGTGACTAGGAGAAATCCTAAAGTGTCTTAAAAGACCAAGAAAGTAAAAGGCTGTAGATGTGTGAGATCAAATTCAAGCATCGAGCCCATGCCTCTAGCTCTTGTAGATTACTGACAGGAAGTCACTGGCACACAGGAAAGGTGCAGACCAGTCTGACCTCTGTAGGGTTTGCACTGTGCAATTCTTACCTTTACTGAACAAAAGTAAAAGGCATTTATCTCAGATTACGCAGATAATGCTTATCTCACTGGAGTTCTGCCCTGCTGGCTACTGTATTCATACTTCTGTCTTCCTGGGTCAGCGTCATATAGTATCAACAAGGGAAAATACACTCAGGCCACTGGAACTGATTTATACCCACAAGAATGTGGATTTTGTCTTTTTTTTCTTTATGCTACTTCCCCTTTGCAGTAATTTTTTAAAGGTTTTTTCCTGTAATGTTCTTGGGCTTCATGTGCCTGATACTGCAAAGGCAGATACAACTAACTTCAAAGGCCAGTCCAACTGCAGTCGTGGCTTGCATGGTATGGGTTTGGCCTGCTGAGCTCATGAAAGCAAAGTCTCATCTGTTTTGTGGATTGGGCTCTTGACCTGCCATAAAAATAAATGCTATCTTCTCCTGTTATTAAATGGTAGGCTGTTTCTTGTTACTACTGTGGTATACGCGTCTCTTCCATATGCCTGTCATTAAAAATAATAAATTGGGTTCCCTTATCTCATGGAGATCTCTTATTTTGCCCTCCTGTTTTGGTCTCCTGTTCATTTCCACATAGTCTTGCCGACAGACTCACACAGTTTAGATTAAAACAAAATGCTGCAGCCTTTCTCTGCCTGACAGCAGAGACACAAGCAGTTCACACCTTCATCTGATGTTCCACTTAACCAACAGCGCTCTCTGAATGCACAAGGGAAGCAAGACAAAAAATCCTACACAATGTAAGAGGAAATTAATTTGTGTGCAAAGATTGTATTTCCGCTACGCTTCAACATTGTTGAAACATCGACTGTTTATCATGCTGACATTTTGTGTTGCTCTTTGTTAATTCATTGTGTGTGTATTTTCCCACTTACAGCCATGAAACTGTAAGTGTCTATTTGTACCCTGCGACAGCTGACCAGGATCTTGAGTATTTTAGAGGTAGAACTCTTTACTTTTAACAATGTTGCTGTTCTGATGAGTTTTCAATTACCACTAATATATTCAGCACAGTCACTTCATTGACATACTGCTGATATATACATTGACATACTGACTGATACCACAGTCGTGGTCCTCCCGACTGAATTCCTCATGCTTCCTCTGGTGAGTGATACACTTCGCAGTGATTGCACCACAAGACACAGAATTATTTTTCTTCCTAGCTCTTCAGCAGGTAATTGCATCAAAATCAGCAAACCTCCTTCTACTTCTACATGTAAATTAATGACAATAATTTTGTTTAGTGAAGGATGAGAATTCACAGGTTTTGTTGCACTAGAGATGCATTTTGTCCTATCCCACTACAAGAACCTAGAACACCCCACTGATTTTACACTGTTAACATCCATTGCAAATGGTACTCACACACTTTTCTGGATAAGAAATCATCAAAAGGCAATTTCTGTCTTGAGGATTTGTCCTTTTTTTATCCCTTTGTTATAGTTAGCTTAATTCCTTAGTCCTATATTATTCTTCTGTTGAGAAAGGCAATTTTTAAAGCCTTTAGTTTCTCCCTGTTAGGAAAAGGTCATTATGCCACATTTCAGACTACTTTTTTATCAAAGCAGCACCAAAATATGAAAAGTAAAGCCTCTTGAGATATACAACTGACCACTGCAATCGTCTTTTTCTTTCATACTAGCCACCACAGTGTTATTTTTTTGTCAGGAATTACATTGTGTCTGAAGTTCTGCTAGTCTAGCACATGAAGATGTGCTGAGAATTGTGCTGATGAACACGCTGTGGATTCATTAGACATGTGTGTCTTCTGAGACGCTCTCCAGGAAAATGTCTCAACCATACCATGGCCACTTAGACTCTTTGACAAAAAGAACAACTGATGGATCAAACCAGATGACGTTGCTCAGCGGTTTTCCCTTACAATCAACTAAAAACTTGCCAGACAGCAAAGCTAATGTTTATTCACTACTTTCATTTTCACATATTGTTTTCTTGCTCACAGCTCTACTTGTGTGTGTTTTCAGGGTGTTTCACACATGACCCCTAAGTCCAGTCCCACTACTATCCAGTATAAGGACTGCTGCTATTAATTGTAATCCGGCTGCCAGTAACTGCAATATGCGTAGAAGCTGGCCGAGTCACAATGACATGGAGAGTCATTTGGAAAATGTATAAATAAACATTATCAGCAGTTTTAGCTCTGTTTATATTGAATTCATCTGCTGAGCATCTCTTTACGTTCCCTCCTTGGCATTTCCATGCATTGTTCCAATCTCTCCCCAGTGTTCAACTAGAAGGACAATGGGAGAAAGTAGTTCCACATTTCCATCTATCTGTACACAAACAGACTCAGCCTGTGCATTCTTTCTTTTCTTATTTTTACTCCCCCCAAAAGAGCTCCCAGGGCAGGAAAGGAATTCTGGATCAGGCCTGTCCATAGTTGTGTGTTCCCCAGCATCCCACAGAGGGATGTTGTTGCTATTATTTTAACAGCAGATCTCTGCTGTTGTTTCTATTTTAATGGCAGATTTTAAAGCTTCCGCTGACATTGGTACAGACCCTGAAGCTCAGCTAGAGAATCAGAGGTGGTGAGCAGATGGTGATACAAAGGAGGAATGTTGTATCTATAAATATTCTGATGAAATTCATATCAATTGTTTCACACAAGAGCCAACAAACTATACTAAACTCTCAATATGGGGTTTAAACTAGTCTTATGTGGTAAATGGGTTCTTAATCTGCCTTCCCTAACAGGGAAATCTTTACTCAGAGGGTATAACTATTTATGTCAAACCATTTTAAAAAAATATGAAAGGTTAATTGTGTATTAATTACCATTTTAAAATGTTACCATTTACCAAATAAGGGATAACATTTCATTCTGAGTTGTCAGAGTTTCTAACACAGTCCAAGAGAAGGGGCAGTAGCTGGGGTGCAGCAATGAAATGCTCCTGACTAGTTTGTCATAGTCAGAATTAAGATAATGTTACAGCACATGAGTTGAATGTGCGGCAACTCAAATCTCCTTTTGGAAGAAGGAAGTGCAATATGCTGTAAACCGAGGTGCCCAATAGGCCTGCAAACCACCCTATGGACATCTCTGTGAATCTGCAGTCTCTAAACGGGCAGTTTGGGGGTTTGATGTTCTGTTTATACCTTCAGGTTCTAATTTGTTTGCTAATGGTGATATACTGATTTTTGTTAGCTACTTCCTTGTATGTATTTTGGGAAAGGAGAGGAAATGCTGTTTAAAAGACCTATGTCAGGAACGAAGGGGCACAGAGAATCAGTGCCTCCTAACAGTATGTGTATAAGCTTTATGCAGTTGGGTTTGTGTCCTGAAGTGGCACTCAGGTCTGAAAGCTGAAGAACGAAGTTATACAAACAACAAAAAAATGTGTGAAAGTGTGGAACATCATTTTTTTATGGTCATTTCATAAGCACATAAAATAACTCTAGCCTAAAGCATCTCTTTTGAACATTGGGTTATGAAAGCAAGGGGATAGATTGCCTGCCTATATGTCAACTATTTTAGCTGTATTTCTTAGGAAATAAGCCTCACAGAAGGCCATCAGCTGGTAAATTTTCCTTTTTCCCTTAATATTCTCACCCACTGATCCAAACTGACTCACTGGTCAGCTTCTAACAACTTTGACAGAAGGATAGCAGTGTCAAATGAATTACATTTCTACACATTTTCCGAAAATCAAAAACAAATTAGCATCCTCACTGAAGAGGCTCTCTTGGCTACTTGCTCTGTGTGCTGAGCCCAGCAGAACATCCTCAGACAGGAGCCAGATGAAGAAAACCTTCGCCTGCACCTGGGATGCTGTGAGATATTCAGGAAAATGTATGGGGAGCTGAAAATGTTGGTAAACAACAGGATACAGTCATTGGGGAAGGGGCAGGAAGAACTAACATATCTGGTGGCATCAGAACATGATGCAGATCATTTGTCCAGCTGCTTGCAAGAGGCTTGTTTCTTTCACAGAAATACCCTTTAAAAGTCGTCAAGAGCTCAGGGCCCAGAGGAAGAGCAAAACTAGGCTTCTGGGGTGGAAAATGCTTATAAAACCTTCCTGAAGTGCTCGTACGTGCTCGTTCATATTTTATTTTACAAGATCTAAATAATGACATCTTGCCTGTGCTCTGCAAACAACTTTCAGTAAAACAGCTGCACCGGTGTGCAAGAAGACAGAACGAGAAATAAAGATTGCCTCTCTTCCACATAACTTTCCTACAACTGAAGTCCAAAAACTGAGTAACAGCAAAACACCTTTTACCACAGGTTGTTAGCCAGAAAGAAAGAAAGAAAGAAAGACAATTTCTCACCTAACAGCTCAGTGCTCTATCATTCCTGTTCTTCATGTTGGGTCTAATAGCTGTTTGTGCTTTACCAAGATCTGTAAGATGACAGCAAGTTTGCAGTCTATCTCAACCACCTCTAGCACAAGATAAAGGTAGCCTGTTATGGCTAGGCTAGATTTTTCAATTATGGTCATGCACACCAACACCATACTTTAAAACTCGATATACCTTTGAAGGCACGGAATTAATTTCAGCTCACTTTTTTACTTCCCCCCACCATGCATTCTCAAATTCACTTTAAACTTTTAGGTTCACATAAATGCCTAAATTGCATCTGATGTATTTTTCAGCTCCCAGTGACTTCAGTGAGATTATTTTTCTCAATAAGGGTGTATAAAGGGTCACAATTTAATTTTGTTCAACATTCTGTCTTCTGTTGACACCATACAAGGTGATTTAATAAATACTGCAGTTTCTGAATGGACTTACTTAAAGTTCCAACATCAGAACTGCTAAATGTGCAAAACAAGATCATGCATGAGGAAAAAAAAATCAAAGTCTCACTGGAGTTCCATGGCAAGCAACAAAAGGACTTGACAGTTTTACATTGAAAAGAAAGCACAGGATGAAAATAAAGAACCTGATTCCTCACCCCACAACTAAAATAATTTCAATATCTACTATTTTAATAGATATTTCTGCTTAGAACTACATACATATAAGATGAAAAATTACATTCCTCTCTGAAGGGACTGTCCCTTACTAAAGTTACACATTACTTCTAGCACGTCTATAATTGAAGTATTGAAGAAATATACTTTGCTCCATATTCTCTATTGTTTATTTTGTGCCACAGACAGAACTCTGTGCAGTTTCTATTTCCCTTACAGTTCGGCGCTGCTCCTACAAACACATAAATGTGAGCTCACCTTTCCTGCTGGGAGGGATTTGGATGGGAGACTCACTGAAATAAAGGACATGAATACGTTTTGGCAGGATCAGGGCCTCAGATAGCAAGGAGGAAACAGGCTAACAGAAACCACCTTTGCAAACATAAAAAGGGAAAGATCCCATGAACAGAAATTAAAGTTTTATATGCTTTTAAGTGCCAGCCAGAGTATTTAAAAGGAGAGGAAACTGGAGGACATCAGAACTGATCTTTTTTTTAATCCAAGTAGAGAGTGTCCCTTTAAGGATTTATGGCATGGCACAGCCCAGGGTTTGCTTCATTTGGCATTGACTAAACTATTGTTTTCTTTTGCCAAGAGATTCAGTGACTGAAAGTGCAGCTTTTTCTTCCTCACAGCTGTTTGCTCACACATTATCAAGTATTTTCACTCCAGCTTTTGCCCTGCCTTGCTCACGGCAAATAATGCAGGAAATGATGCAGGAATTTCAGCTGCTCTGCTTCAGTTTAGCAGAGTGATAATCTTAGGCAAACGCTTGCAATCTGTCTTTCATTAAAAGAGTTTTTTGCACTTATGTTTAGCACTGTGAATTTTTTGAATTGCCCTTTAAAAGAAGATTTCACATCCACTTTTGCCTGGAGGGAAACCCATGCTGCCACAAATATATCTGCTGGATAAAGGGGAATGCTCTTGTTGAGAGATTGTCACCAAAGACAGCAGGCAGTTCTACCTTCAAGTCCTGAACTTTACCTACTTGCTGCAAACTTAATTGGACAAATCTATACATAAAACAATGATTCTCCCATTAAAAACCAAGGCCTTTTATTGCTGCTCTATACAAACACAGGTGTGAAAATTCCACTGTAAAATGGAAGTAGCTTTCACTACCAAAAGCATGAAACCTCTTGCAGAGCACGATTCTCTTATTTTTAGCCATCAAATGTAACACTAGTATCTAACACTTGTCACCATAAAAAAAAATATAAGTGCAAAATAGGAACAGAGAAGACTGGTTTTTCTAAAATACCTAAAATATGTTAAATGTTTAAATACGGTGTTTTAGTGTCTCTAGAAAAAGATTATACCACATTGCTATACAAAAATCATATCAAAAATACTAGTATTATATGGAATATATAATATCTACATAAAACAATAATTCAAAAAATATATAATATATACCTGTACATATTATAGATCTGTCTAGAGAGGGAGAGACTTATACATGCACATGATGTGGAGAAAGTATATAGCAAGTGAAATGGGATTCAAACTCTGTCCAATATTAAAAAGTCACTTTTTCTGAGCTGGTAAGAGTAGCAGGAATATCTTCACCGAAAAAAAATCCTCAGTTCTTAAACAAAAGAAATTCTAGTGATGCCATGATGATTTTTTGCCTTTTCTTTTACACCCCTGTTATACCTTTTTACAACTTCTGTATCTTGGTGTATTTTAGCCTACATTCTTGGACTTGTTTGTTAAGCTAGGAGACTAAACACTTTAGAAGCTTTGTAGTTAGGGATCAAAATGCCCCCAAACACCAAGGTCCTCTCCAGAACACATTTTGTAAACTAAGATAGAACCATCCAGGGGAAGGTTCCTTGGGGAGGGGGGCTCACTCGAGCCTCTCATTAGGGAATCTTTGATAGATATGCTAATTAGTAAGACCTGTAATGTTAGACCAGATCTTTTGTGGGTGCGCATTGCAGTGGGCATCCAGGTGCATTCGACCTGGACGTAGTGCACCTAAGGATCCTTAAAATAAATACCAAGGCAAAGTCCCTTTTTCCCTTCTAACCATGTTTGATTCTTGATTTTAAGACCAGGAACAGGTATCACTAGAACAAAAGCAAAAAAAGAGAGGGAGAACTACATTCACTAAAAATGGGGAATATTAAATATTTGGTATGTGTCACCATCACTGTTATGCTTTTGTTTAAATACAGTAAAAGGATGGGCTAGAGTTCTCAGTTTCTTGCTGAATTTGGCCCCAAATAAGTATCTAAAGACTCTTCTGAAGAAAAACAAAAAACCCAAATATTTTAAAATAACTTTTGAAGTCATGTCCTCATAAAAAAATAACCTTTTTTATCTGTGTCAGCATAGTCAAAATGTAATTGAAGAAAATGAAAATGTTAGATCTCCAGTTTGGCAAATGCCTTGTGCAAGGGACCCAATCACTGACTTATTCCCATGCTTTCCTTATTAAGCCAAGATGTATTTTGAGCTAACAATTTGAACTGGGAATCCCGATATGTTTAATTGCTCTACAAACTCTGCAAACTAGGCCTCCAGCTTCAGATTCCTCTGGCCTCACAAATGAGAAATTACTGTTTTCTATTCCCTTGTTTATTGTTAAGATATATAAGAATAAAGGGGGGTTTTCACAGTACCTTAGACGAAGAGGAAACATAGCTCAGGAATTTCTGATTTTTTTTTTTTTCCACAAAATATCCCTTTATAAATTAATATCTCACCTGTAATTCATTGTGCACTGAAAAAAAAAAAAACCCTCAAGACCTCTGTTCTATTTCACAAAACTCTACTTTTATTATTTCTTCATTCTTCATTTAGGGTTTCCTCTGTACTGAAATTTGATTTCCTACTCAAATATCATCGACCGTTCTTTTGAATTTATTATTAAATTACGTCAGATTCAGACCACAAGTAAAATAATGACAAAGCTTTGTTGAAGTCCCCGTTTCCCTTATGATGGAGATATCAGGGAAGAGTTAGGAGCATTTGACCTGCTGTGCTCAAAGAGGCAATTCTGGCATACGCAACAAAGTTCACATCTTAGTCTGTGCATGGGAAAAAATTGAGCCAGCCACAGTGTAAACACTTGGTGTGAATGTTGTCTTATTAAAGGAGCGTGGCTGACCAGCAACACCTTCAAAATATTACCTTTGTACAGCTGCAGTGTCCTGAAGCCCTGGATGTGAATTGGTGCTCTGCTGTACTGTTAAATACGAGCAAAGGACAGCACCGGGCTGTCACCGAGAGTCCCCAGTCGAAGGACGTGCAACAGCCCAAGTGCTAACAATGAATCACCTCCTGCTTTAGAAATAGGGTTGGACAAACACCCTGACTTACAGGAGAAAAGTCACGGCTCAGACAAGTCAAAAATAATACAACTGTGAATGTGGAATAAAGAAAAAAAGGAAGCAGAAATGGCGGGGGCAGGAGGGGAAAGACTAAAAAAGAAATGCTTGTTTTTCAGGAAAAAAATGCAAAATAAGTAGTATGAACTTAATTAGATGACCATAAAAATAAGCTTTTGCTTCCCATTTGTCTGCACAGCAAACATCATTGTAAATGGTACAGTAAATAGCAACTGAGATGTAATTATTTATATTTTAATTAATGGCTGTCAAGCATCTTCATGAATACTCAGTAAATTCTTTGAATATTCACAAATAGAATGATTGAGGGTCAGTTCACAAATACATATTCTCACTCAACTGCAAATAATTGTAACAAGAAACCATTGCTACTATTTGTAATTCTTCATTTAAGTTTGGGGGTCCTAGCCAGAACGACATTTCAAAAAACTTTTGCTGCTGTGCAGAAAAGCTAGTCCCTCTTCCTTCTAGCCATGCCCCCAGGAAAAACACACAAACAATATAACAAGTACAAATTTTGAGCAGGGGAGGAGGCTAAGTTATCTGAAGTACCTGATTATTATAAATTGAGTTTAATTACGTCCTTAACAATAAGAAATGTGCTATGCATAATTTGATTAACAATTAGGAATTGCCTCTAAGTATACCTATAGAATAAATAACTGCACTCACTTCTATAATGTCTAACATAGTCTCTCTGCCACGTAAAAGACTCCTGTATACTGACAATTTAAATATTAATACTATAAAGCACTGAAATATGTGATGTTTATATTCAATGAAAATCCATAATGTTCAGCCAATGCAACTGCACAGTAAAATAGACTGAACTCCCTGTGTAACATCTATTACTATGTCTATAAAAAGGCCAAAGGCCTGAATAAAGTAGCAAAAGTTGCAACAAAAGAAGTTGATTTTAAATATTATTCTAAAAAAATCCCGTGGAGCTCACTATAAGAGAAAATACTTCCTCTAGAAGAGTCTTCATAACTTTTCCTGAAATTCCTAACTTTTTTGCATTAAACCATGGAGAACAAAGATCGTGGGAAGAAACTCTGCTCTTTTTCATGAAATCTTCTGCTTAATTGAGACGTTTTCCCTTTTCTCTCTCTTACATATCTAAACGAAAACAAAATATTACATTTACTCATATAGTGTCCTAAGTCGTCTCAGAAACCATTTTGAACAGTATCTTTCATGTATAGGAACCATGCTATTCATTATTCCAAAAAAAAAAAAAAAAAGAACAGCACAGGAAGGTACCCAGAAGCAGGGAGAAAGTCTGAAAATAGTTTCTAATTTCTTCTCATGCTGAGAGCAGCTGGTGGGTAGGAAATGAAGCCCTGAACTGCTCCCCTTCCCACCTCTTCTTCCTTCCCAATAGCGATCCCTCTCTCTGGTTTTCTATCAGTTTTCTGGTTTTCTACTCTTTTGCCACTAGTAACTCATCTCTTCCTGATTTCACCATCATTTCATTCCCAGGAGGATAATGTACACACGTGACTCAACGTGTCACTCATGTGAACTCATGTGAACGCAACGGTGACTTGGTTCATTCCCTGGTGCATTGCATCCCTTGTCCCAGCCAAGTGAGCCCCTCAGAAGCATACAGGACACCCAGTCCTCATCCAGCTAAGCTACAGCACAATTATTCTTGATTTGCTATTTTTCTATCACTTCTCAGCCCAAGGAGAAGTCAGCACCTACAGAAGCCTACGGACATTCCAGTCCCGCGGGTGTCTGAGAGCACAACCAGGAGCAGGGCATCTGACATCGCAACAGAACAGAGGCAAAAAACGCCCCAGACATTTTCCATCCCCCTTCAGAGCTGAACTGCTTCTCTGTGGAAAGCTGTAACCGTACTGGATTACTTTCTTATGTGACCTGTATGTGCTCTGTCCAACCTCTTTTCATTTTTTTCTAAATCAATTATTCCAGCATTACCCTGGATAAATGATGCTCAGCACCTTAATGTAACTCGAGCAAACAGTCTTGAAACGCTCTTAATAACCAGCCAATTCACAATCAGATCTTTCATTCTGAGAAGCAGACTGAGGTTGTTGGCTTTTTTTTTTTCCCTGAAGTTGCATTATACAGCTGTATTTTCACAAAAGCTATTAATTATTGTCCATTTCTGGAACGGCGCACTGCTAGGCACTTCCACAGCTGCCCTCCCTTTCCCCAGCTCAGGCACAATTTCCTGAGTTAGGGAGTAAACAGAATTACACTGTACAGAATAATCCAAGCAGTCTCTAATGGGGCAGTGTGGGCTTTCTGCCGCTCCGTCAGCGTTGCAGGGACCTGCATAACAGCGCTGTGATGTTGCAGTTTATGTGGCTAACACTCCCCAGCACTGAAGTGAATAATGTGACTGGCTTGCCACTAGGCAGATGGAGACTTTGCTAGGCTTGTTTGATGGTAAATGAAGACTTTTTTTTATTTGCTCCAAAGAGCTTGGCACAGGAAACCCCCAAATCCTACAATAATAAATCTTCTGTTTATCTTTTAAATTCTGGAGCAAAACAAAAACCATTAGGCACCCACAGTCATGAGCTGAGTTCTATATTTTCATAGCTTGCTACAACCTTCTGGCATAAAAAGGTTAAGCTTTATGAAGAAAAAAATAACTTCTCAGTGTAAAAATAACAGCCTCATTGCCTTGTATGGAGGACTGTATTATTGCATTGCACAATTAAATGGCAGGAACACTTAGAAATTGCAAAGACAGGCATAATCCAGAAACCTGCATCTGATCCAGCCTGATTGTTTTCACACTATCAGGCATTTGCACTAAATCTGAAGAGCAAACATGATCCAGCTATGGCATAAAATGATCACCCAGGTGTTAACCTCACTGTCATGATTATTTAACTCATACAGACTGACATGGTATTCCAGCAAATGACAAAGGAATCCCCTTACATAACTCAAAATTATTCCAGTCCTGACTCTTGTGCTGAGGAGGAGGCTACTTCCTGGCTATCACTACCTGTTTAGGGTATCTCAGAGCAGAAATCAAGGGAGAGGTTAAGATAATTAAGGTAATTTTTGGTGATTACACATTCTTAACACCACCGAAAATAAAGTCAGAGAAGTTGCACCCTTGAAAATCAGCACTATATAGTCCTTTGAAGTGCACACGGTTGGCATGTCAAAGAATCAGGCCCTCCTTCAGCAGTGTGCTTCCACACAGCCTTCACGCTAGGATGCGTCAACTAAAAATTTGGTATTGCCAATCCCAGTTCTCGCATGGTATTTAAATATGAGGTAAGGCAGCAGTGGAGTCCAGCACAACCTCAAGGCTGAAGTTTGCTTTTTTAAAAAGCCAGTGGAAGTGTTTCCATTAAGTCTGAGAGGGTGTAAGGGAATACTCAACAGGTCTTCTTCTACTGTTTTTAAACCCTGGTGAGAAAGGCTGCTTAAAGCACAATTAAAATTCATTTGCATTTTTTCTGTGCAAAGTGCAAAGCTTAAAGAGGGTGCAGATGGGGCAGAACCAGGATAAATTCTTCATCAAGGAGTGTGATTCTTGTAAAAGTTATTAAATGTGGTTATAACAACACCTATGAACATTTAATAACTGGCCTTTCAATAGGATCCTTAGAGCAGGACTGAGGAAAATCCAGTGCAACAACTAGGTGAAAAAAAAGTCTATCTGTGAATCCATGTCTTCCCGAGGTCCTCTTCTTCCTCAGCAAACTCAGACTTACAGAACAGATCTACAGGCATTTCAGAGGTAAACCAAGAAGAACCTACTTTTAAAGCCTCCCTAACCTATATGTCATATGCAACATACATTTCTAAATGTTATAAAATGTTCTCATTGGAATTATTTTCTCTGCACAGGCATTCACACAGACGTTGGTATCACAAGAAAGCAGCACTTCTGGTGTCTTATTTAGGGATACTGCTATTACTAGTGCAACTGCTTAAAAAGTCTATGATACACAGTTCTTCACCCTTATTAAAAGCAAAGTCACTCTGGTGTCTTCAATTTTCTCCTTAGTTTTGGAGGAGATTTCTGATCAGGGAGTTCTCTATTTCCTGGAGCTCCTAAAAGCTGAAGCTCGGGTTTGTTAATTCATTGGTCATGGAAAAATGTCAATGTTAGCCAAGAGTGCATCCAGCCCCTGACTGAAGTCAAAGAACTGTAAGTCATTCATAACTATTCTGTGTGCCCTGGCCCACTGATTTTAAAACAATTTTTGCTGTGGCTGCATTCATATAAATGTGCTGATTATTAATATGATTTGTGTCAGCTTTTAACCAGTCGGTTAAGTACTCTTTAGAAACTCTAAATTGGTTCTTTTAAAGGTGGTTGGCAATAATTTCTTCCCAAGCTCCTTTCCAAGAGCTACATATGTGGACATAGCTGAAAATGTCCATTTAACAATACTGGAAAATTTCTTTCCCAAAAAGCAAAAGCCTTGAGAAGAATGAACAGGTGCAGTGGTAGTGAAGTGAAGCCATGTACTATGAGAGGGACTCAGTTTTATCATGCAAGAGTTTAGCCAAACTTTCTTTCTAATTATACATCCATCCATNTAATTAACCAAGAAAATCCAGCTTAGGAGAAATGAAAACTTCATTAAATCCTGCCGAATTTGCCAAAGAACTTTGACTTTTAGAAAAAGAAGAATTGGGAAGCAGTTTTGAGTGTCCAAGTGCTTGATTTGAGTATTATATAAATTAAAATACCTTATTCTTTATTTGCTAATTCCTTCTATGATTTATTTTAAAACTACTTTTTCATTAATTGAAATGAGGAGGCTTGGGATCTATTTCTAAAGTGGTTGCACAACTTGAAAACATCAGGTAGCCTGATGATACAAAAATAAATACTTAAAGACTGGCCAAACCCTAAGTTTCCGTGATTCTCCGTAAAACTAAAAAAAAAAAAAAAAAGGTTTTACTAAGCTAAATCTAAGTGACTCCTCACCATCTTCACTTTTTTTTCTGCTGAGTCCCAAAATGAAAATCCTCCTCTGACTTCCTCCATTGCTGTGAATCAGTATGTGCTGGCCTAAGCCACTCGCGAGGCTGCATTTGCGAGCACACAGCCAACATCGGACAACCCGCTGTCACAGGGGTCTGACTCAGACAATCCTTTCACCATCTTCACAATACTCTCAGATCAATAGCTCAATTAAGCAAAGGGTATATGAAAATATGATTGTAAATATTATTGTAACAAGTGCTTTTATCACTTCTTGGATTGATTTGCTAATTCATTGTTTTCTGACCTTGAAGAATATGCAATTAAAAGATGCCCCCAGGATGCAAATTGCTACTAGAATTTCATTTGGCACACATTTCTTCTCAGTTTTAAAAATTCTCAATCTGCTTTCAAAGATATTTCAATTTAATTTTACCATATCACTATGTTGTCTTTCCCTAGCACTTCTCACCAGAGTACACCACAGCTTATAACACAGGAAATGCAATGGGGTTGTACTTTGAGACAGCAGAAGTTTCGCAGGTGTAAAGGTTGCAATCGTAACCTATTTTCAGCTGTATTGGAAACGAGCAGCAGAGAGCTGCACCTTTGGGGTTTTTTTCCCCTCTGGAAACAAAAATGTTTCAGCACTGCTGCACAGTAATCTCTCTACCTGAGGAAACTGTAGTTCGAATAAAAAGCTATAGAAGCAAAATCTTTCAATGTCCTGCTATGAAGAGCTGCTCCAGACAGCATTAGAAACTGGAGAACTGGGAAGACCCCGCTTATCTGCATTTTCCCTACACCCAGGTGCCCACTGCTGCTCTTCCCAATGGAGCCACACAGCCCCCAGGCTTACAGACACTGCCCGTGTGTGTGTATACCCACGATGCCTTTTCTGTCAGGATTCAAACAGAACATCCCATCCCATTACTGCAAAGTAATTGCACTATTTAGGAGGATGTCAGAGAACTAAGAGTTAGCATAAAATCCTGTAACTCCATCAACGGGCACTAGCATGCTCAGCCTCTCTGGGAAATTCTGTTGATCTCTGAAATGTTGTCAGATATAGAAAATTTAAGTTTCTTTCACTGAATTCGATTTTTCGTCACCAGTGTAAACTACAGATCTCAATATGGACACTTGGGGTGATTTAACTCACACTTGAATGGATTTTACTAATTTTACAAAAAGGACAATGTGAATGCAATCTGGTCCTGTCTCAATGTATTCAGGAAATTTTCAATACTCTCAGACTAATTTTAGTGCATTATTTAAACTATTGTAACCTCATTAGTCCAATCAGAAGGCAGGAAACAGAAACTTTGGGAAAGAAAAAAAAAAGTTTTGATCTTTGAAGACCTGAGACTGGAAGCAAAGATTCATTCAGGAATCCAACGGATTACAATAGGAACAGTGATCTATGTGAATAGAAATGACTCGAATGGCACCGACTGTGTTGTAAAACAATGCAAACGCTCTTTCCTGAATGCAGCGCTCTTGGAAGGCATCTTTCAACTTTTCCATCTGAAAAAAGCATCAGTTTTCCTTAAAGACAGATACGGATAAAGCAGGACACTTCTGCCTGAGGAGAGGCTAGCTGGGCTGATATTTGATATAAGCGCTCAGTCCCAAATGGGACGAGGGAGAAGTGATTGATGGTTCGTAAGGAATTACTTGACTTTTGCTTGTAACAGAAGCTTTTTGGATTCTCCCAGAGTTCTTGTCAAAGACAAGAAACACCTTTTGAAACAGCAGCTTTCCCCTTACCAGCAGATGGAATAAACCTGTGTAAAAAATGCTGCAGAATTAAAATACATATAAAAGAAAGGAAGAAGTTTTTTGACACGCTGCCCTTTCTCTAGTGCTCTGCTGCTCAGTGAGGTTTGTCTCTATTATTCTATTACCTGCCCTCTTAATACATATGAGTAATTCCCCTCTCTGCAGGAGGAGTTTCACAAAGCCAGCAGCAGGAGTTCCCCAGTTCAGTAAGACGCATATTACCGCAGGGACAAATCCTTCTCGATCTCTGGCTCCTCGGGCTCCAAGGTCAGAGTTGTATAAACTTGACTAAGACAACCCTTTCCCGAGCCCCCACAGGGCTCGGCTCTCCTGGCTCTCATCTGGACAGCTCCATCTGCCTCTTGCAATTGTCTCCTCTGGGAAAGACGAGAGCTTTAGCTTTGCTGCTGGAGTATGGGGGGAACAGAGGTATTAGAAGGGGCAGATTTTCACGTTTCCTTCCACCATGTACACAAGGGAGCAACGGATCTGAGCTCCGTATCCCGTCTTAAAGAGGCAAACTGATGATCCAACAGGTGGAGTGAATTCATACAGTCCCAGTCACACACAAATTCGTTAGAAAGACTTCTCATCAATAACTCCCAGTCCCAAGGCAAAGGCAAAGCTGTCTCTCTGCCTTACATCTCGTTGCCACAGAGCATTGCTCATCTGCGAGCCTCAAGGACCATGCAAAGGACGATGTACACCAATGTGCCCTAGCTCGGGGAAGAGATGAGAAAAAGTGCTCTGCCAGCTCTTGAAATCCTAGCCCCATCCAGCGAGCACTCAAGCAAAAGCTGAAGTGAGAAACCGAATTAAGTCACTCCCTTTTCACGGGTTTAACAGCCGCTGCTCAAAGAACGGAATGCATCAATATGAGCATTCAGAAGCAAGGCTATTAAAAAAAAAATTAAGAAAAAAAAAAAAAAAAAAGCAGAAGGGTCAATAGCATATTCTCCTGCTCTTAAAAACTCTTTACCTCTCCGGAGGGTGGGCGGGCTGCGTGGCTCCCGCACCCCCGCCGGCGGAGGGAGTTTGCCCGTGGGCAAGGAGGAGCAGGAACCCCGTGGCGGAGCGGCGTTGGGATGGACATCGATGCAGCTTCCCGGGAGACACAGGAGAACAGCACGCCGGCCTAAAAGAGCTGAAGGTTTTACTCTTGTCAGCCACCGAAGGCTTTGTCAAACTCCCGGATCTTAATCTTACGGATAAGCATATGTAATAAACACATTGTGGGTCTTAAAATGTGTGCCGTGCTTTTTTCTCTCTTTGCAGAGGCTCGCAGTAGTTCGCCGGTGTAGATTCAGATAAACACAGGGGGCGAATAATTAAACTCTCAACAATGCCTTGTTTTCTTTTGTTTAATTTGTTGTTTGGGGGTTATTTGTTTGTTTTCGGGTGGTTTGGGGTTTTTTTTCACCGATAGGTGCACTTCTAATATATGCAACCAAAAATACCGATGGGATGGACGTGAGATACAAGGACTGCACTGGCAGTAAAATTCGTTTACAAAATCTCTTGTGTGTTTCTTTGTGAGGAAAAGGACGGCCTCAAAGCCGAAAAAGTCTATCTATTTAGCCGCCGCACCGTTTTGTTCTGACTCTGAAGGGCCTGTGCCCGTCTCGCCGGGAAGAGACCCTGACCGCCTAAAGGAGCAGACGTGTTTCTGTGAAGGCAAACGCATCCACGGAGACACGTTCCACTCATCCACTCCAAAAAAATAAAGAAGTCTTGAACTTTCGACGAGGAAAGGAGAGCTCTTGGCTTTGCCTCGGTCTCTCCCTGCGCCCCCGGGGTGGCGAAGGGACGGGCTGACGAATGCCACTGCCGTGAACGACGGTAAACAATATATACATCAAGGGAGGCAACGCCTGGGGGCCCCGTGACCTTTCCGCTGTTCAGGTTAAATCTATAAATACCCAGAAGACATCCGAGCCCATTGTTTTGCTGCCCTCTGAAACCGAACCTGCCAAGAGGATTGAGGGGCGTCCCGCCACCCTCCTCTTCCTCCTCCTCCTCCTTCTCCTTTGGCCTCTCTGTGGCGAGAACTGAGTGCCGGGGGAGGATGCGGGAACGCGGCCGTGGGCGGCGGCGGAGCAGCAGGGGAGGCTTCCCGGAGCCCCTGGGCGAGCTCTGCCTCCCCGGCCCGGCCGCGGCCCCACGCGCGGCGCGCCCCGAATGCACGGGGCGGGGGGGAGAAGGTGAGAGCCGCTGTAATCCCGAATTCCTTTTCACAACTCCGTGATTGAACCCGCACGTGATTAAAATCCAGATTTATCCCCCTTTTAAATGAGTCTCGTAAAAAAAGCACATTAACTCTGGCTACGAGATTCATGGCTGAGACATAAATAACTCGGATGCTCGGGAGATATTTTTTACAAACCTGGCGGATTTACCCGCTTGCTTTTCTCACCTTTGCCCACGCCACACCCCGACCCGCCACCTCCCAGCCTGCCACCTCGCTTCTCCCGGGAAGATGCGGCCCCGGAGGGAGGGGAGGCCTCTCTGGGAGACACGGTCGCACCAATATCATCACCGAAGAGTTTGGCCAAGGCTGTAAGACGGCACGTAAGGGGTCAGGGACTCCGCCAAAACGGGGAAACAAGAAACACTGACTCCCAGGCACTCCCGAAGGCTGAGTTTGTGCAGGTCCAGCACAGATTCGCACCGACTCGGGCAGTGAAGCGGGGCCGCCCCGCCGCCTCCCCCCCTCACCCCGTGTCCCGCGCGTGGGAGAGAAATCTTCATACCCGCCCGCACGGAAAAGATCTGGGAAAAGGAGAGCGAAGCCTTACTCTACTCGTGGCCGCGTTTAGTTCCCCGCGGTGAATGGTTTTCAGACCCTCCCGCGCTGAAATGGAGGCAACTTAAGCAAAAAGATCGATAAATGGGGCTAGACCGATTTACGTTATCCCACGAAAATCAAGACATAATTTCCCAGCAACACCGCCAGCAGAAGGAACAGCCAGTCGCTACTCGGGGGCAGCGGCTTTGAGTGTTGAACCTTTGGGACGCTATAAAAATTCCCTTTTCTAATTTTTTTTTTTTTTTGCCATATCGCTGGAGATTTGGCAAGTTTAAAATACGTTAGGTGTAAAGTTTGTTCTTAATTAGGTCTTGTAAAGATGGAATTTGGTGGTCATTATAGAGCCTCTAATCAATTTTCACCCAGCAGCAAAAGTAGACCGCGGAGGAATTAGGTTTAATGAAGTGACTGTGCAAATTACAGTCGCGGACTTTATTTAAAGTCTATCAACCTCCTAAAAATGATTTCTCAAACTGTTCTTGATTTCCTTTGCTTTATGAAAAACATCACGTTTACTTTCTGAGGTTTCAGGCATTAGCAGCCATTCTCTCCCGCTCTGCAATCTGGCGCAGGGAGACTTTTCCCATTTTCCAATTCGAATTCACGGAGAAATGGGCAAATTAAACTTTTAGACCGCACAAAAATATATCCCATTGAGGCTGAAAATTTATGAAAAACGGTTCTAAAAAAAAGAAAAACAGTTCTAAAATAAAAAAGAAGACTGACGCACAGATACGCTCTGTTATTAGAAAGCGGATTTTTGTCTTTCGTAGCGTATTTATTCTTTTGAACGGGGAAGCCTCTGAAACCATAAACTATTTTTTGACTGGTTGGTCGCTGCTGTCCCCTCTCCTTTATGCCCGTCCCTCCGCTGAGAGAGACTACCCTGGCAGCAGATTTTACCTACTTCTCCTTAGGATCCGCACCGGGGAAGGCTGCTGCTGTTAAAAGCAAATTGAAATGCGGTTCCTTGAGGGCATAGAGGGACGAGGTCTTCATGGTCTTTAGCTCCCTTTCAAAACACTTTTTTTTTTTTTTTTTTACAGCAAATATTTTTAATACCTCGATCTATAATTCTTTCTCTATTTTTTTCTCTCCCTTTGTTTTGTTTTGTTTTGTTTCGTTGGTTTGGTTGTTTGTTTGTTTGTTTTTTTCTCTGAGTTTTGGGCAGCTTATGCTTATTGATAGCTCAGGGAACGTCACGTAAAATAAATAAAAACAAATTTTAAAAGGTGTTTGCTGTTCCAAGTGCAGCGGAACGGACTTGGCAAGAGTGAAGGATATTTCTGCCTTTTTTCTTAGGGGTTGAGCAAAGAAATCCTTTGACCTTTTTGCCCCATCCGAACATGAAAAGCAAACAGAAATCACCTACAATTCTCTTTCTCCCTACGCTATAATTGTGAGAGCGGGTCCGCTCCCTCCGTCCCTTGCTAAGGCCCTGGGGAGCGGGGCGTGGGGACGGCGAGAAGGGCGCGGGAGCCGCTCGGGGAGCGGGACCCAGCGCGTTTTCACCCTCGGGATCGTCGCGGGTCCGCGGCTGCGTTTGCGGGACCGTCCTTTTAGGCCAGAGAGAAACGGCCGGGGGGATAAGAGGAGACCCGGGGTTTGGCTTGTGCCAAATGATAGCTGCGAGCTACTGGATCCCTTTTAAATAAAAATAAATAAACAAGAGTTTAAAATTAAAAGAACAGACACCAGGAGGGAAGCGTTGTGCTCCCTCTCCCCTAACCCCGTCCCGCCGGCCTTGGGGCCTCGGGCCCGGCGCTGCTCCATACGCCGCGGCTCCCGGGAGGTGCCAGGCTCGGGAGCGGGGCTGGACTCCTCGGAGTGCCCCTTGCCCACTGAGGTCCTTTTCCCTGCCGGGAGCGTTTTCCCTCCGGAGAGGGTAGGTTCCCCTCCCCGTCCCCCGCGCCTCCGCTGCGGCTTGTGAGCTCCGTCCCAGGAACGGAGCGAGGCCGCGCCGCCGGGACCCAGCGGGTCCGATCCAGTGAGAAGGATCTGAGCTGCGGGGGTATATAGCGGGTCCCCATCGCTCCGAGGAGCCGGCGACCCTCGCCTCGGAGCAGCGCTGATCCTGGATGCCCACATACTTCTACACCGAAACCTCCGCTTAGGTCGGCACTGTCTCCGCGGAGAAAACACGGGGGTTGGCCGGTGAGTCGGAAAAGAGGAGAGGGGTGCATCTTGCACCCCACTCCTTTGCCCACGACCCACCCGGCAACTCCACGATCGGGGCTCGGGAAACTCTGGGGCAAAACGAAACGCGTGTCCCGAGATACCCGGGAAGGACTATCACGATCGACAGGCACGGAGAGGAAGGAGACAGGGAGAAAAAGGAAGCAGAGGGGACACGCCGTCCCTCACGGGAGATCATGGAGCTAGGGGAGGGGGGAAGAGACACAGTGAGTAAGAGAAAGTCCCAGTAAACTGAAAGCAAAAAACAAACAACCAAACAAACAAAAACTAAAAAAAAAACCTCAAGAAATCTCCGCAAAATTCCCGCTTATTTTTTTCCGTACTCCCAGTCTCGGATGTTTTCCGGGACGCGCTGCCCGGCGGGCAGCTCCCGGCAGGACCCAGGGCGAGCGGCTGGGAGGGAGCGGGGCAGGAGGGGGGGGTCCCGAAGAGAAAGGAGTCGCACTAACCGGGGTTGAGGTCCAGGCACTGAGTCGGGTCTTCATTGTCCCCCAGCTGGCCATTGGGGCTGAGGCTTTCCATGGACAAATCCAGCCCCTTGTCCTCCCAGTCTCGCAGTTTCCTCTTTTTATTTGTCCCGATCAAGGCTTCTACCGAGAAAGCGTGAGCTCGGGAGCTGAGGGCCACCGCCGATCTTCGCCTCTCACTCATCTTATCCCCCAGCCCAGACCCTTGGGCAGAGGAGCGACCAGTAGCTGGGAGCGCACAGCTCGGGGACCAGAGGCAGAGCCTCTTGCCTCTTTCTCCCCCCCCACCCCTCCCCAGCTGCACCCCCAGAAGAACCAGCCCTCAGTCTCCTGAAGGCACTACATGAGGCTGCAGATACTCCGCAGGCAGAGCCAGGAGGGTGTGCTCAGCCCAGGTCCCAGCACTTGCTCAGAGGGGCTGCAGGCTGGATTTCTTT
>VZTI01000140.1:1144433-1156398 GCA_013397865.1 Struthidea cinerea | reverse complement strand
TTCCTCGGGGCCTCCTTCTTCCTGCCCCTGCCCCTCTTTGCAGGTGGACTCGAGAGTGGTGTTAGCCGGCGAGACGGGACAGAGAGAGCTCTCAAAGCGGTTCATAGGTCTGGGTTGGGTTTTTTGTTTGTTTGTTGCCTGGTTTGGTTTTTTGTTGGGTTTTATTTTTTTTTTCCCATACGTAAGCCACCCTGAAGGAATTTCGGAGGTCTAGAGGGTTAGGAGACCTCGGGAGCAGCGGGGAAAAGACGGCAGGGAGGCTGTATCTAGACAAACTCCAGGACAAGATCCACTGTCAGTCAGGGCACAAGAACTGGTCCCGAGAAGGTCGCCCGCCAAGCATCTCCCGGAGGCTGAGGGGCTCAGCTCTGCCGTGGCTCAGCACTCCTATGGTTCCGACCCCAGATCGGGACGCGTATGCCTCCCTTATCACCCCACGACGCGTGGCCGTAGGAATACGAGGAGCACCGGGACAGCCGAGCCAGGACCAGGCGTGGGGCAGCCCACGCGAGAGTCCCGGCGGGGAGATTTTAGTTTGAAAGGTGACTGCTCTCAGCAGGGCGCCTGACTACTTTTCCATCGGGAAAGAAAAAGAAATCGGTTTCACGCCGGTAGCAAGCAGCATTTACACAGCAGCGCGTTGAAGAGCTGCTTCTTTGCAGATAATTTCTGCTATTATAAATTTTGGGATAGTTTGAGGGAGTTGACGTTTGGGGATTTGTTTCGTTTTTTGTTGGATTATCTTTTCCAGCCCAAACGCAGCCCTCGGCTCCCAAACTCACAGGATAGAGTGCGGTGAGTGGGGAGATCAGGGCACACGGGGCCTACGGTACCTTGCAGCCGTCACAGCCTGAGCTGCAGCCGGGGAGGAGGAGAGGGGGAAGCCAAGCGTGCTTTAACGTCCCCCGGGTCCAGGCAGGACCCACCCGGCAGCCACGTTGCCCCTTGTCCCGCCCTTGTCCCCAAGCCTCACACACGCCGAAAAGTGGCGTTCCCCAGAAAACGCTGTGGGTCTTGTGCACAATAGTTCTCATATGGGGCGCTGCAGGCGGACAACCAGCCCCTTGTTACTGAGACGGGATCCAAAGCCCACTTTTCCAGGGAGGAAAGCAGGAATGCGCACAGCATTTCAATGTGTGTTCGGTCAAAAAAATAAATATCTGGGGATTTTTTTTTCTCTTCAAGGCACAGCTCTTTGAACCAAGTGACGTTTCTGCGCTCCCCTACCTCATACATGATGTGTTATACTGTAAACAATCCCGTTTAGGGCCGAACCTAAAACGAAACAGACTTTAAGGGGGCTATTCAAAAGATCTGTGGCCGCCGGATGTAATCCTCCCTCTATGGAAAACAGAAGTTTATCCCCCCGTGCTATCAACGCTAGGTACCACTACAGAAGCGGGAGAGTGGTCGCCGGCCTCCTCACGAGATACGTTTGTGGCACAACCCGGGAACTTCAAACACGGCTTATTTTGACCCACGTGAAACACGACTGCTGTGTAAGGCAGGCACGCCAGGCACGCGGCGCCGGGTCCCCCAAAAATGGTCATGACCCACCGGACCCCGACCCGGGCTCCCTTTCTGCATATCAAACCTTGCCCGCTCTTGTTCCGTGCCCGGAATTTACCCAGATTTATTATCAAGCAAGTTTTTATTAGCTTCTAATACTGCTTTTATTAGTTTCTAGTAATCAGAAAGCTGCCGGGGACTGGGGTCTCTCAGGACGAAATTTTGGGCTGGCGGGAGGAATTTCTCCTGGTATCTGTGGTCCATTTTTTGCCGTGCGACCTGCACGCCTCGCAGGGTTTTCTCCTATCTGGAAGATAGAAACCTTGGAATCGAACGGAGGGTGACGAGTGTTTACGCCGTGGGATACCCCCTCATCCAGCTGAATCTTTATCCCTCTCTCAGCGCAGCTTTCTCGGCTCCCCACAGCCCATCTCGCTAATTCCCCGCAAAGCCGCGGAAACCTACAGATATCCCCCCGCTCCCGTCTCGATGCCGGCCGCATTCCTGTCGGGGTCACGTTCTATAAGTGAAATTGTCTTCTCTCTCCATCCCCTGGGGAGAGGCGACCACGCAGCAGCGAGCCCTGCAGCGTGTGCGGTGCTTCCCCCGCCGCAAGGCCTCTCTCCCTGCCCTGTGCTCGCCCCTGGCGCAGCGGGCACGGAGTCGCCCGGGATCAAGGAGCGGCTTGTGGCATACTCGGAGGAGGAGCCCGAGGGCCCAATGCCGCCTTTCAGGCTCCCGCATAACAGTATTTTGAGGCGGGCGGTGGGCAGCAGCCAGCTCCTGTCCGCAGGGGCCGAAGCGCAGGGACATCTCCGCAGCAGGGAGGAGCGGAGCCCCCCGGCCGGCCCGGCCCCAGGGCAGGCAGCCCCGGCAGCACTTCCCGAGGCTGCCCGGCGTGGGCGCAGCTACCGGGAGGTTCCGTGTGAAACCAGTACGGGAAGCTCAGCCGCGACGGGCTCCGGCTTAGGGAAAGACTGCCGGCAGCAGGCGCCGGCTCTCGCCTGGCACGGCCGGCCAGCTGGTGAGGTGGGAGAACCAAATTCAGAAGGGACAGCAGCTCTCCCTCGGGGGAAGGCAACAAAGCAAATTGAGAGCGGGATCTGACAGCTCAGCACAGATCGGGGCTTCACCTCCTCGGGAACGAGCAGTCAGCGAGGGAGGGAGACTCGCTGCAGGGCAGAGGGGTCTTCAGCCGCCTGCATGCAGCCGTTCCCTCGCGCGTGGGTGGCAGGCAGCTAAATAGGTACTCCTGGCTTCGGGCTGCTGTCAGGCGGGGCCAGCATGACGAGAGCGGCCGCACAGCAACCAGACAAAGCCAGCCTGTGCCACACTGCAGCCGCCCTCGGGGAATAGGAGTTCTGACTTTGGAAAACAAAAACACAATAGCAATTAAGCTCTCATCTGAGTGTGACTGCTTGTTTGGCAGAGACTGACCGGAACCCGGAGGCTTTCCCCTCGCCAGCACACACATTCGCCCCCGTTTTCCTTCTTCACCATCCGTGCGAGAGGCGTCCTGCCCAGAAAAGCTCTCCATCTATTGGGACAAAACGCAGGTCGTGGGTGCCCCGATATCGCCTGGGGAATGAGGGCGCAAGGGGGACAAGTATGGCCTCTTCTAAAACAGCAGGGCCGAGCAACAACCCCTGAGTCAAAAGCGCCTCCTTAGCAATCCTGACTGGAAGTTTTCTTCTTTATAGATGTTTTGTGGCATTTTGGTCTACTTGCTAAGATTCCCCTGTGCCTTGGTAATCCTGCCCTGCCGCATTTTACTCACTTTGCGTTGATGTGGTTTCTCCTCTTGCCTTTCAGGATTATAAAAATCTCTCCCTCTCCCTTCCTCTCTTTTCCCTCAATAGTCGGGTTTCAGAGAAGTGTTGGTTAAACCTCATCTGCTGCTTGTTTTCTCTTGTGATGGCAAATTCGGCGTCATCTGTGGACTTGCCCAATGCAAACATTGCATTAAGAAGTATTTCAAGGCATTTTATTGTTGCTCTGCAGCGCTTTGATGTGGTCTATAGGCACCGATTGTTGATGTCTCCCTGCGACTCCTCAGTGTCAGCATCTCATTTCTGTCGCTTCTTCCTCCTCCCCCCTCATTTCTTCCCTTTTAAAAATAAGGGTTTTGAACGGTCGTGACAGATCCCACCACCTCACCCTCGAGTCACTTCGGTCCCATTTCCCAGGGGAAGGTCACTTCCAGCAGTACGGGGCTGCCCCCTACCCTGAAGACCACAGATTTCCCTGCCCGCAGGCTGCAGTGGGGGGCGGCCGTGTGCCTGGCCGCCAGCCGGCAGGTCTCCTGTCCCCCACGGGCACTTCTTCTTCCCGCTGGCGTGTGCTGCTCTCCCCGCACCCCTCCCCGCAGCGGAGGAGGCAGCGAGCAGCCCGCACCACGCAGGGGAGCGGCAGCACCGGAGCCTCCACTCCCGGGGCCGCCCGGGCGGTGACACGCTAGCCCACGCGGGAAGCCACCCTGCGGGGACGTGTCTCACTCACTGCCTGGGCCCTCTCGCCAGCGCCGGGAGGCTGGAGCCGCCTCGCCTCTTGGCAGCAGCGGGATCACAGCCCGTCTTCTGTTGCCAGTGTCTCGCGTGGGTCCAGGCGGCCTTACAACGAAACCCTGCTCGCACGCGGCTGCTGCGGATCCGCTTCCACCCGCGCGGAGGGAGAAGGGCGCATCCTCCGCGCAATCCGACCGGAGCGCCGCCAGGCACGGCAGAAGCAGAGCCCGGGTCGAGCTCCCTCCAGCGCGGGCACGCGGGGAGCCCTGCAAACATCCCCACTGAGGTCCCGAGAGAGCCACTTCACACGTTGCGTGGTCTGTAGGGTCAGCAGGCTGATCCGGGTCGGTATCTTTGGAATGGAAAAGCCGGGCAGCGGAAGTGATTGTCCAGCAAGACAATCACCGGCAGGCAACGCCGCCGATTCAACACGGGCCTGTGCTTTCAGTGGGAGAGTGATGGAGTCAGTGTCTCTCGGGTCCACCACACAAACACACTCTCCTTACCCTTCCTCCCATTTGATTTTCCTTAGCACAATAAACTCCTGACCTCCGCACGGGTGGGTCTCTCCCGGGAGTCAAGCCATTAGGCAGGTGGCTGTAGCTTGGTCAGGGAGGGGGTGGCCCGAGGGAGGCAGCTGTCAGCCTGCTGCTCCCGTCCGGCCGGTCTTAACGCTGTCCCTGCCCTCACCACGGGCTCGGCGGCGGCCGTGACCCTGGGGGCAGGGATGCCAGTCCAGGCTTCTCCGGGCACGGAAGAAGCAGACAAGAGAGAGCCGCCCCGGTGGGGTCAGGCAACGGGTCGGGTTGGTCTGGGTAACTCCAGCCTGTGCATCGTATCCCTGAGCTAGGAGAGTTGCAAGAGACGCGAGGCTCATGGTTTTATATGGGGCAAATAATTTTTGAGGAATGCTCAAAGAGGGTTGCCCATGCACCAGTGAAAGCAGAGGGCTCTCACATATCGGAGAGGCAGACACCGATCTCTTCTCTCTGGTAACCAGTGACAGGACCCGAGGGAATGCCCTGAATCTCTGTTAGGGTAGGTCTAGGTAGGATATTAGGAAAAAGTTCTCCACCCAGGAGGTGCTTGGGCACTGGAACAGGCTACCCCGGGAAATGGTCACCGTACCAAGCCTGACAGAGTTCAAGAAGAGTTTGGACAACGCCCTCAGCCACATGGTGTGATTCATGGGGATGTCCTGCGCAGAGCCAGGAGTTGGACTTCGATGATCCTTGCGAGTCCCTTCCAACTCAGCATATTATATGATTCTATGATCCCCCTCCTGCTCTGACGAAATTGGGTAGGGACCATTTGCCAAGCCGTATCATGGCCCTCACCAAAGTCCCAGCAGCGGTTTTTAATAGCTCCTGGGCTCCTTGCAACCTGACGCGTGTGCGCCTCTCTCCGTGGCATCGCACCCCTCCGCCAGCCCGAGCAAGCGCATAAAAGGGAGGGTCCCACCGCACGCTCAGTCAACCCCTTGTGCACTGGCAGACTTCTCCCTTGTGAACGAGCGGGGATGTAAGATTAGCCCTGAGCAGATGTTCCGGCAACCAGGCTCGTCCGGAGAGAAAGCCCCGTACTTCCCCGCCGCCTCATTTCTGCGCTCTCGGCGCTCGCTCGCTCCTGCCTCCCGGGCCTCCCCGCGCGGCCCAATGACCTCATCCCCGGCATGTTTGCCATTACGCTTTGAGTTACCCAACCATTTTTTTAAAAATTAAAAAATATAAATTGCTGCTTTGTGAGATCAAAGTAACGATTTCTGGTGCATCTGGAAACTGGAGAAAAAAATTGGAGCGGCAACAGTTGCACAACTTCAAAGTGTTTTTTAACAATGATTTTTCTTCTTCCTCTCCTCCCCAATCTTTCAAGCATCAGAAAAAGACAATGGGCTCCATGGCTGTCTTCCAAAGAAATAACCTGCCTAAAGTGCCGCACAAAAATCTCAAGTAGACAGGAAACACCTTACACGGCTTTGTTCTTTCGATCAAGTTGAAATAGTGGGAGACTCGTCTTTCTACAAGCCCAAATCCCGTTGCTTCTAACCGGCGTCTGCGGACTGTGTTATAACGTGTAGGTAAACGAGTTTCAGGCGCGGGCCGCCACTATAGTCTTTATTCTTTTATAGAGGTTTCTAACAACCCAGCACATGCCCCGTATAACACAGCAGCCGAGTGTAACCCCATAACTTGCAGGGAACGAGCAGAGGGCGGCGGCGAGAGATTTCACTAGCAGACACCCTCGGGCTGACAGGGGATGTAGTGGACGGAGAGAAGCAGGTACCAGGAACGGCAGAGAAATTATTATTCCATTTATTAGCAGGATATGCCTCCCCCGGTACCCTAGGGATCGTGGATCCCAAGAAGGGAGCAGAGCGGGTGGGAAAACCACGCACTCCTCAAGCCCCGCTCCCCGCCGGGGTAAGGTCTTTGGGCGCTCAGTGGCCCGCAGTGCCACCTCTTTAGTTGTTTCCAAAGAGAACCAGGATATTTCCCTTCCCCACCCCGTGTCCCTGAAGCCCCTTGGTCCCGTGCGTGGGGACGGTGCCCACAGCGAAATGCTGAGGTCGTAAAGGGCAAGCCCGCAGAGGCGGAGGCTTCTAATGGCTTCGACCCTGCGCTCCTGACCCCGTGCCTCCCCCACACTTGTCCCGTTTGCTCCCTTAACTACTTCAGGACCGTGCCTTTGAACTTGGAGCAGAGAAGAAACCCCCTTTGGCAGGGCAGTTTCCTGCGAAAGGGAAAAAGCTGACCGCCACTCTTGCTTGTCAGGAGATGTATCTGGAGCTCCGGGATCAGAAACCTTCACCAAGTTTTTAAGTTAACGGACAAAAGTAAGAAAGCAAAGAGGGAGAAGGAATCCCTCAAGGAACCGCGGAAGAGAAATCGCAGCTCTTTCTCGTCTACTCGGGAAAGCAAGAGAAGCCCCGCGTCTCCCCTCCAGCAGATAAAAGGACAGAGCTGGGTCAGCAGGAGCGAAAAAGGCCGGGGCAGGGGCTCTGGGCCTTTAGCTTCAGGTCTGCGGGCGGTCCGTCCCCTCGCAATGCCTGCTGCTCCCGCGGTGGAGCTGAGCGAGTCTCAGTTCGGCTTCGTGGCCGGGGCCTCGCCCGCCGCCTCCCCTGCCCGGGGGACCCCGGCGAAGGCCCCGCCGGCAGATGTGACACCTCTGGGTCGCACCTTTTCCCTCCGCCCTGACAACGGGCATGCGGGTCGGCCTGTGCAGTGTAGGCTTTACTGACCCGTTTTTATTGTAGCTGCATCTCCTCTGGTTTTCGCATCGAGTTTTTACTCCCTCTTTTGATTTTTAAACTCGCGGCTCGGGCGGACGCCGTCTAGCCGGTGTTATGCGATTAATTCTCTTTGCGGCTGCAAAGATTTGCAGGCTTCCCATCCCCTCTTTAGGTTTCACGACTGATCCCCGGCGAATTGGTTTCCAGGTCTGCACGGCGCGGCTTAAAAGCGACTCTTCAAAGGCCGCCTTTTCGTTTTAACGTCGGCATTGGAAAGCAAATTTAGCAAACGCCTCCCTCTCCCCGAGAGACCTTCACGGCGCACAAGCCCCAAAACCTCGCTGAAGAGAAGACACCTCGGCGGCACCACATGAAGGGTGAAAACCTGGCGTGTCACCAGCTCTTGGGAGCTTTGCAGCACCGTCCCCTACGGTTTGCGGCAGTAAACCCGTGCGGAACTGCAATAAGAGTTCGACCCCTCCAGTCTTCGCGCACTTCCTACAAATAATCATTGTAAAGAGCCACAGAACAAACTTCTCGGGGTCGGGATCTCCGCAGCTGCCGTTTCCCTCCTACACCGTTTCCCGGCTAAACGCCGAGAGGCTCGTCCTTTCGGGGAGTACCTTTTCTTCAGCGTATTGCCATATTCTGAAACGTGTGTCTAGAAACAGAACTAGGTTGGCGGCATTAACTCTTCTGGTCGTCTAACCCTGATCCCAGATTTCGAAATTGCTCATCTCCCGTTTGCAACGGCAGATACAAATCACAGAACAGGGGGAAACCCCAGGGGGGAAAACGATTTCAGAAATCAGTTCATGTTTATTCCCAGAGAAAAAAATCTCGAACAACAAACCAACCAACAATAAACCGGTAACCTATTTCAAGTATACCTAGGAGATCAATATTCTCTCTTTTCACATAATTGGGGTTGACACCTCGTTTACACGCTGACGCTGCTAGAGAGCTTTTTATGTGTCTGTGTTCGTTTATATAACTACGAATATATTTTCTTGAGAGAAACCCTCTAAATTTTGAATATTGTGATTGGGTTTTGGTTTGGGGGCCCTAGGTGCTCAGGAGGGTGATGAGACTTTCCTTGTCTAATTACTCAAATAAGAACGAATTCATGGGAGAGGGTGGATTGAGGGCAAACTCACCCCAAACAAACTGAAAAGGACTGGATATACACTTGACAATCCGACCTGGGTTGCCTCTCCCAGAAAGGCCAACCCCAAAGGTAGATAGACGGACAGAGGCAGGACAGACTGTCAGGCAGGGACACGAACAGATTTTGCAAGTTAGAAAGGAGCTTGAGATCAGCCTGGAAAGGGGTGGCACAGTTCCGAGAATGGAGTTCAGTCGGATTTATCTGTTTGGATGGAAATAGACATCGCTTTTGCAGGCACTGCTTCGATTGAAACAAAACTGCACCTACACTTCGCTGTCAAGTTCAGAGGAAGAAGGAGAATGCGGAGTATCTTTCTCAGCCGAAGATAAAGATCACACTCCAGACTAGACGGCCTGGCAAGCTCAGACACAGCAGAAAGAGGGGTCACAACCAGGGGCTCATACTCACCCCCTCTGCTTTGCCAGCGGGTCGTGTGGACACCAGAGACAACACTTCTGGATGCCTTCAAACAGAAAGCAGGCATGGACACGGCAGCCCAACGCTTCCACACACACAGAGGACGCTCCCGCACACACACAGACACAGACACAGCGACACACGCGGCGTGAGAGGCAGGCGAGGCCCTGGGTGCAGGCTACAAGCTGCGATAAGTTTCGGGAGCGGCGCGGGGAGCCCAGGCAGCCCCGCTGCTTTCCCGGGGCCGGGAAAGAGGGGAAGTTTCAGGGACGCGGCGGCGCCAGTTTGTGTCGGCCGCGGAGTTCCCAAAAACGTGTCCCCAGGCGGGGAGTCCCCGGCTCCACCAGGGCTCCGAGGAGGCCGTACCTGGGGATGGCTGCGGGCAGGCTGCCAGAAAATTTCCCCCCTCGCTTGCCCTCTGCCCTCACCCCTTCAGGGTACGCGCTGCACACCAGACCCACGCCCACAGCACTCCTGCCTCTGCACGCACCCTCCCGTATAAGAGGCTCTACACGTACCTTCCCTCTATCTTTTTTTCTCTTTATATCTGTTTTTTCCCCCACACTTGATCTTAACTCTTATTCTTGATCCGTTTACCATGGCAATTGATCGCTTCGTGTTTAGCCTGTTTTCAGCAGCAGCGATAAAAATGTCCAGGGCATTTTTATCTCTGTCTTAAGGATAGACTCACTTCTTCGGAATCGGCTTTAAAAGTGCATTTGCCTAGACTTAGTTTAATCTCTCTGCACAACCATATCTCCCAAAACATCCTATACCGTTTCAGTGTATTAGAATGTGCAAGGAGTCAAATACGCATCAATACGCTTTTCCCGGCTCAAAGCTGCCCAGCTCGCAAGAATCAGGGGAAAAAAACCTAAACCATATGTGTACAACGCCACATTCTGTATTGCACTGTAAGATAAAGAGCTTTGCCGCATCGATTCAATGGAAGTCATTAAAAAGAAAGCCCGTGAATATTATATCCGTATTTGGGAGGCAAATGCTTGTTTAGAACATTTATTTCGGACACAACAACGCCAGGTGAGAGTTCGCGAGGCACTAGGACAATCGGTGATGTATGAGCCTGAGCCGCCTGGAATAAAAGAGGCTGAAAAGATACTCGGCGGGGCTGATCCGTGGGACCTCGGGAGAAGACGGGAGCGGAGACTCCCCGCTCGGGGTAACCACCATGGGGGCAGGGAGAGACACCGGCTGCTCCGAGACGCAGGAGTGATGCGCTACCCGCCCTCGGCACCGCCGCGGGCTCCAGCACACGGAGCCTCCGAAGAAAACGCGAGGGGATCGGAGGGACTCGCCAGCCTTTGCCGAGAGAAGAATGAAAATGAGCAGCGGGATTTATCTAAGGCAATCAACGCTGCACCCTTCACGGAACGGTGCCGGACGCGCAAGGCTTCATTTCTCGAAACGTACCAACTCACTCACTAATTGTTTCTATTTTCTTTCCCCTCCTAACTTGGTTTTCGTTATATGGAAATTGCTGCAATTTTCCCCGCGGAGACGCTGGAAAAGAGCGAGCATTGCAGCTCGCCACTGTTGCTTCCCCGCTTGCCCCACGCACGTTGTCTCCGGGGCATTTCCACGTGAACCTGCGGTTTTGCCTCTAGCTAATCCCAAAGTGCTCAAACTGTGGGCAATAATACATGACGGGGTGCTCGGGAACGCACAGATTTATTCCCTGCCTCAGCAAAATACGCTCGCTTTGCCCGTAGCAGGACGAAGGCAATCACTGCCTTGCTTTAAGCCCTCCCCGAAAGCCCCTGGATGGGAACAGAGGCGTGTAATTCTGCCCACCCACGGGCTTGGGGCCCAAGGAGGACAGCAGAGGCGAGGGGCTCCGGACTCTCCCCTCTCGTCCATCACCTCTCCTGCCACGCCGGGGTTTGGAGACTTGCGGAGGCGAGGGGATGCAGGGCCAACGCGAGCTTTAACATCGCATTCCAAGTCTGAGAGAAGCTCAAGGTTGGGATACACGGCCAGGATCACACATGGCTTTCCAAACCCCACGTCTCTGCTATTATTTCGGAGGCATCCATAGCTAGCCCCAGCAGAAGTAGCGGGGAACGAATAAAGCAAAGAAATAGGAAAAGGTCGTGTATCGGAGCTCGTACTGCAACAAAAGACAGCGGGCAGACGTCTTTATCTGCTGGTGCGCTCATTCTGTTCTCCCTCCAGTTAGCAGCATCAGGTGTCTTTTGCCCCGTCGCTCCTATTGCCGACTCTCGAAAACAAAATAATTAAAGTTTTCCCGGGCATTGTTAGCACGCTTCTCCCTCTTTGCCCACCTTACGGAGGTGACGGCTCGGGCCAACCTTCGGCTGGTCTCGTATTTTCCGCGTTAAGGGAAGCGGGGAGTGCTTAGTAAATAACACCCGACGAGCAGATCTGATCGCCCCTGCACAGTCCCCTCACGTATGCTTTTAAACCACTCGGCCACAGAAATCACCCCCAGCCTACGGCTCGCTTGAGGGAAAGAGCTGGGGAATAATCGTCGGGAGAGGGACGGACCGAGTCAGCCTACTTTTCCCTGCAGGGCTTCACTATCTCGAAAGTGCAACAGGGGCTGCCCTTGTTTCTGCCCTGAAATCTGCTTGAGGAAAAGAGCCCTCCGGGACGCGGAGATGTCAGGGTAGCCCTCAGTGATGGGGCTGTGTTCCGTGCAGTAAGCAAGCATCATTCCAGAGGGAGAGAGAGAGAGGCTAAGGGGCTCAGAATGGCCCTCGACGGGCGTCCTGCTTGTTTTTAACCTTTGGGAGGACGCGGTGAGTGCCCAGAGGCTTACGGGAGGCCACAGCCCAGCCCCTGCGCAGGGGCTTACGGGGGGACACAGCCCAGCCCCTGTGCGGAGCCGCGCAGTGCCGCAGCACCGGGCTCCTGGGATACTCCCGCACTCACCCCGCTATACGGGCTGAGCCGGGCTCTGAGCTTTGAAAGTCTCCTCGAACCCGCGGAGCTCGGTGTCCGCTCCCTCGTCCCGGTCAGGGCAGCGGGACACAGGCAAAAGCAGTTCCCGGCCCGGTGCCACGAGGAAGCAGGGCGCCGGGCTGGGCTGTGCCGGGCCCGGGGAGTACCAGGGCGCTGTGCCGGGCCCGGGGAGTACCAGGGCGCTGTGCCGGGCCC
>VZTI01000140.1:1096451-1144381 GCA_013397865.1 Struthidea cinerea | reverse complement strand
TGCCCCCTGGCGCCCGCCGCCGCGCACTGCGCCCCCGCCCGCAGGGCCCCCGCGGCTCCGCCCGCGCTGGCGAAGCTCCTTCCCACCCACAGAGCCCGAGCGACGCTCCCCCACCGCTGCTCCACTCCTGCGACACCTTCCCCGAAACTTCCCCAGTTCTGTCCCCTGGCCGCTAGTTTCGAGGAGCGGGGGAGCGGGGAGAGGCCCGCAACAACAGCAGGCAGGGGTGTCCCATCCTCGAGATAACCATAACCAGTGCAAGGCCCAAGAACAGAGGGACCAGCTCCCTAAAAAAACCCCGAAGGCCAACCCAAACTGTTTACTATTCAGGAAATTTAGTAATTATTTTTTCCCCTCCCTGTAGCAGAATTACCTTTCTTCTGATATTAGATCCTTGGAGAGACTCGTGTTCACACTGCAAGGAGGAGACAAAGATTGAGAAGCTGCAGTAGATCCTGTGGTTTAAGTTTCTTTTGGGACGTTTTCAAGCATTTTGCAGCACAACAAAGAGTATCAAGTTAGAAATCAACAGCCTACAGGTGTCTGCGAAGCACACAACTTGGATGCTTTCACTAAATGCATTTATTACTCTATACTGAATTGTCTGCCCTCCAGCACTTTTCACTATGGTTACTTACACCACAACCATCACCAAAAGAGCACTTCAGGAAGAAATATTATAACTTAGTGCCAAGTGAGGGCATTTTCAACTAGAAGGCTCAAAATGCTTTGCAAATATTAGTTTAGCCTCCCAATATCTGTGTAATGAAGTCTCCTATGCCTTATTTATAGTGAGGAAACGGAAGCAAACCATCCTGTTCAAAGTTAAGCATCCTGCTCAAATGCAACAAAGAAATAAAAAGTAAAACATCTTTTTAGATTTTCTTTGGTTAACCAAAGAGCAGAACTCTTTTTGCAGAGAAAGTACTAAAAGAACAGAGAACTGCAAACAAAGACTCAAATCAGATGCAAAACAATACAGCAAAATGGCCTTGACGATGCACATTTTGCTGTTTTCTACAATGCTGTAGCAAAACATTCAATAAAGCTGATAGGAAATATTCAATGTTCTCCATTTATTTAATTCTTATCTGCAAGTACATTATATTTGGTTGGGTTTGTGTTTTTTTTTGTTTGTTTGTTTGTTTGTTTGTTTGTTTGTTTGAACTGAAGAGAGGTAAAACATCCTCCCCAAAACCCCGCAGCATCCGTCTTCTCAGGCCACCCAGAGATCTCCCTTGACAAACCACGCATGATCTATTGAAACATCCTCATAAGCCACAAAGCTAATGAATATTCACGCTTCAGCTAATCCATCTCCTCAAAGGCAAGCAGAAAGTAGAGTGAAGCCCTTTGAGTCAGAACTTGGTTGGCTTAAAGAAGAAAAAAGTGCAGTTTCTACTCCTGCCAGTGTGTAATGCTGGTAAGCAAAGTGAATAAAAACAGCAGCAATGCTCATCACTTCAACTTTGTTGTTACGCTGTACAGGTATTTTGGAACTCTGAAGTCTATTTTAACAACAACTCTGTAGGAATTAGGCCCATTAGATATAAGTTCCCCAGGAAAGCACATTTCATCCTCAGAGGAGCCAGAACAACCCACATACAAGTCAGCAACACATCTAAATTTACATTATCACAGAATGGGTCAGGTTGGAAGGGACCACAGTGGGTCAGCTCCTCCAACCTCCCTGCCCAAGCAGGGTCATTTCAGAGCACATGGCACAGGATTGTGTCCAGACGGTTCTGGAATACCTCCAGTGAGAAAGACTCTACAACCTCTCTGGGCAACCTGTTCCAGTGCACCTGCACAGTAAAGGAGTTCTTCCTTGTGTTCAGGTGGAACTGCCAGTGTTCCAGTTTCTGCCCATCGCCTCTTGTCCTAGTGCTCAGCACCACTGAGAAGAGCCTGGCTCCATCCTCTTGGCACCTTCCCTTCAGATACTCATAGACATTGACGGTGCTGCGTCTCAGACATCTCAAGGCTGAACAGGCCCAACTCTCTCAGCCTTTCCTCGTAAGAGATTTGAGATCTTCAGAATCCCAGCACATCCTTGGGCCATTTTGGCAATGGTTATTAAACACCAAAATCCTACTTCCCCAACAGGTTACACCAACACTACACAACCTGCAGCACTCACGCAGTGTACACAGTAAATTCATTCACTTCACAGTTTCCTTCCAGGGGGGTTCATGTTGGTGAACATAAGGCAGGAGTCTCACAGTTTGGATCAGTTGTCTCAATGGTGGCAGCAGCAATCCTCTCCCAAGCAGCAAGGCCCTTCTTCCTCATGTACCAACATGCATGCATAGCAAAGGCATCGGCTCTGAGACAGAAATGGGTTCAGCCATTCACATCCAGTGCTTTTCCCCCCTGAATATCCACACAATTTCAACTTTGGGGGCGTGCAAACAGGGATGTCATTAAGAGCAAGTTCATGAGGGCTGCCTAAAAATAATGGATGCCACACTGCCACTTGCAGTTTACATTTGGCCTACAAGCCTCAGGAGAAAATTGCTCTTTTTCCCATTCTTGCTGTGGGAACATCTGCCAGACAGGCTGTGAAGGAGTAAGTGCGGGCAGAGCAAGCCCCAACCCACTCATAGATCTTTCCTGGCTTAAATACTCAAGAGGCACTTATTGAAATCTTTGTTATTCATTCAGCAAACACCATAAAGAGACTCTTGAAATATATTTCAAGAACGGTTTCCAGTCACAATAAAAAGTCAGTCTCACAACATTCAACACACAGATTTTACTTTACTCAGAGAGGGATGTGGCTTAGGGGAGGAAGCATGAAGGTAAACAGGGTGAATGAAGCCAGAAACCACCTACACCAGAAACTCTGGATAATGCCAGAGAGCAGCCTTGTTTTGATAAGTTTTATCTGTATTCAGCTTAACAATTTCTTTCTATAAATCCTGGGGCATCAGGAAAGAACTTTTCACCAAAGACAGTAGAGGATATACATCCAGCGTTTCAAATAGAAGTTCCATAAATTTTATTAGCACGTGACCATCATTTCAAATTGACGGATGACAATAAAGCCACACCAAACTGAAATTGAAGCAATTGCAGAGTCATAGATGATGCCATGATGATTTTTTGCCTTTTCTTTTATACCCCTGTTATACCTTTTTACGACTTCTGTATCTTGGTGTATTTTAGCCTACATTCTTGGACTTGTTAAGCTAGGAGACTAAACATTTTAGAAGCTTTGTAGTTAGGGATCAATATGCCCCAGACACCAAGGTCCTCTCCAGAACACATTTTGTAAACGAAGATAGAACCATCCAGAGGAAGGTTCCTTGGGAAGGGGGCTCATTTGAGCCTCTCATTGGGGAATTTTTGATAGATATGCTAATTAGTAAGACCTATAATGTTAGACCAGATCTTTTGGGGGTGTGCATTGCAGTGGGCATCCAGGTGCATTCGACCTGGACATAGTGCACCTAAGGATTCTTAAAATAAATACCAAGGTAAAATCCCTTTTTCCCTTCTAACCGTGTTTGATTCTTGATTTTAAGACCAGGAAAAGGCATCACAGCTACAACAGCGTGTGGGACAAGTGACACTGTCCATGCAGCACCTTGCCTGTGCTTTGCACAACCTGAAGTCACCACCTGAACTGTGAGCATCTGGTTTCAGAATGGTTTAGGACACAAGAGAGATCTGGTACTACCTTGCTCTGCCATGAGCTATTATTTCCCACCTGTGAGGGTTAATCCAGTAACCCCTCAAATTAGACTCATACCGTCTTTACATTATTGTAGTGAGGAAGCAGATGGCTTACCTTATGCCACCATCACACTCAGCTGTGTGACTGACTGCTCGTGTTAGCCATATGAATGAGGCTAAGACCATGCTATCACAGGCTTTATAAGCCAAGCTTTACAAGCCTGCTGTTACTCCCAAACATTTAATAACTTTTAAGGATTTTGGTTCTGGAACTCTTGCCTTGACGTTTTGTCTTGCAGATACAGCAAATGTAGCACATCTGGAACTGATTGAGCCTTCTGGTGTGGCACAGATTTGCTCTGTTTCTGTCTCACAGCCACGTTGGAGTGCTGAGAGCACGACAGCACAACAGACACTAAGCTCAGTGCTTAATTTTATGTCCACAGGCAGCACGAGACCATTCCTGTAGTGGATAATCTCATCTTCAGTCATGGTGCTCTGTGACAGCAGTTTACAACAGTGGCAAAACGTCTTCCCAGGTGTTAAACTGTTTACTGTACCTGTGCAGGAGGTTGGCATTTGGTTTCATATAAAATAATTATGACACCAAGGCTGCTGCCTACAAGTGAAATGATCAGTGAATCTTCCATAATAATATGTGACTGCTGCTGGTAAAATGATTTCTTATTGACACAGAATAAATACTTACCTGTCAAACCTTCCACAATATGATCATTAGGACAACCAACAGAATAACAGAAAAGACAGTGAGAATCAGTGCAGAATCTCTTGTGACAAAAAAGAGAATTTTCCATTACTTCGGCTGCCATCTGGACAGGACTATGTTATAAAAAGCTTGGTTGGGAATTCAATATTTAACAAGTCTTCTTTCACAGCCTAGTGAGCTAAAAAGACCCAAATCAAAACACAAAAGCTTTAAGCAGGTAAATCAATCTCATATATGATTACAGTTTTGCTGCAGCATTTTCCCCAAAACTGGCTGATGCCAACAGTAAAGTCCCACTATGTAAGGGACTTCTGAAAAGATAAGAGATGTCTGGGTCCTTCCAAGGCTTTTGACTACACAACACATTGATATTCTTCTTGCAGCTACTGTCAAATTTACCCAGAAAGAATGAACAGATCAAATAATTTAAAGGAAATTAGACAGTCCAATACAGCAGAAAGAGGAGTTTTGTTTTCCTGTCAAGAACAGATAATATACTTCCTGAACAAAAACCCTTTTCCACTAGACTTCCTACGCCAGCTTGCTAGACTATTTCTCTCTGTGCAGCAGCCCATCAGTCGTAAACAAATGAGTAGGCACCATCGAGGAGCTTAAATGCACAGATCAAAATGGTGAAAGATCCATCTGTTCTACTGAACGTAAATCTAACCAAGCTGGACCGCTGAAAGAACACACTTTCATCAGCAGTATTTACTGCTATACTGTTGTCAGGATCAGGATGGCCCTAACCAAGGATAAGAAAACATTTGCTTTGATAACCTGTGGTTCCCAAAACATTTAGATGCAGGTCAGTCCCCAAGGATCCCATTTCACTGTCCTTCTTTAGACTTTCAGCTCGCTTTTAGGAATTCCCTAAACTTTAATGGATGCAGCCATAATCCTGCAAAGGAGCTTTGCTTGAATTGGTTGTAGATAAACACACACTGAATCAGAACTATGCAGAAAGCCTTCTGGGGAATCTGAGAAGCCAGGTCATGGTGTTTGAAAACTAAGTATACTTCAACCACATCTTTAAGTTACAATCAAATTCCAGTATAACAAACAATATCCATGCACTGCAGATATTTGAGGTAGGGGTGTATGCTGGAGTAGTCCCAGAGTTAATTTATGGGGCCAACCATCATTTGGAGTCTCTGCTGAAGAAAACGTTGCTCTTGAATCTAAAATTCTCAGTAAACTCCATGCTCTAAACTGAAAGCACAGAGCTGAGACTCACTGTGTGATATCATGATTTCTTAGGAACAACTAGCTGCAAAAATAAATGTCTCAAGTGTATAAATGTTTTCTTCAGATCTTTTCAAGTTATTCACTGTGAAGCTGCTGTTTTATCTCTAAATGTGAGTCTTACCAGGAGATGCCATGCCCAATACACATGTAGTGGTTGGGATCTGCAGGACATCAGATGCACTGACATACAGGAACGGCAAAAGAGATTTTGAGTCTAAGGCACAAATTACCAACACACTCTAAATAAAGGATCATTGTTTCTGCTTCCTTTTCTTCAGTGAGCAACACAGCAAGGTTGTTGCTCTCCACCTTTCGACTCTTTTTACTTCAACCAGGAAGGATGTATTTGGACCTTTTTCCCACCATGTCCTGGAAGAACACCTTACAACGACTTCCACAATACCACAGGGCACCCCTATACCACACTGCAGTGGGATCAGGAGTGTGCTTCTGCAGAAACTCCCCACCAGCTGCACTTCAGCTGACATCACAGAGAAGTCTTAGAGAATATGATTTGGATAAAAAAGCCCATGAAAATGCATTTCAGGAGTGCACCTACTTTGTTGCAAACAAAATTAATCCCCAGCACTAGAGTTAGTGTGAAACAAATAATTACGAAATATAAAGCATCAAGTCTTCTCCAACAACTGCTCTCTAAACAGCTGTTCTAACTCATCTGCACTACTTAATAAACGTTGCCACAAAACCCCATATAGAATGGGTGCTTATAAAAACATTCTCAAGAGGAAACAGGGACGTAGAAGACAGGAGAGTAGCTTGGAATCAACTCACTACTTCAAGCTCAGTTAAACCACGTCAATGCCAAGATGGTTAACTTTGGAGAAAAAAACTCGGATAGAAGAAAGGGAAGGGAAAATCCCCAATGTATTATTGAATTAAAAAGAGGCAAATTAGTGAATTTGATTGAAACACAGCTAAATATGTAATGCCTTAAACACCCACCCCAAAGAAAAGGCTCTTTTGAAGTTTTTTCTTCCTGCTTCCCCTATATGATTTTCTGAAAAAAACCTAACAGTTTTGGAAAGATGGCTCACAACAGTTTAAGTAACAAACCAAAATTACCTGTTGGTGTCAACCCCTCCCATGAATGCTCCTATTTTCCTCCCATTGCAAAGAAGGTGTGTTTAATGGCAATTCTATATATTAGGTGATTTGAGTATTAGAAGTGTAAAGAGACCTTGAAAGTATGATTTGTCTTTTGAATATATGCTTCTATCTTTGCTAGTGAAAAAGAGGTTTGGGTAGAAACTAGACACAGTAGTATTAAAGATTTTCAGAGTCTTCATGAGCACAGCGTTAGCGTCTCTTAAGGAACATACTGTGACTGCAGGAACTTTGCAGAAATCAATCTATACTAAAAAGTGCCACAGCAAACGTTTTATGCCAAGTCAGTAAGCAGCAGTAATTGTGTGCCTTTATTTTTTGTCTTAGTGCCCTAATGCAGCTGTTAAACACCGACAAAAGTTTTGTAAAACCACGATGCACAGTTATAATGTGTCCTTTCTTTATCCACTGCAGCTTATTTAAAACCAGGGACAATTTTTGAATATACTTATTCTTTCCAGAGGACATTACCTTAGGCTTGTCTATACTGACTTTGGTTCCAATCAGTCTGTCTTCATCCACTCTGCTTCTCTAGTCTTGACTAATTTTAGAAAATCTGTCATCATCAAGTTCTTGCATGGCAGTTGTCTTCTTCAGATCCGTAACAAACAGGTCTCAGCACAGATCTGGAGACACTCAGTCCTCAGCTTTATGTTTTGGAAAATTAAATATTTATTTCTGAATCAACTCACTACAATTAACTAAATACTGCTTTTTAGAAAAACCCCAAAACAACCAACCAACCAACTGCACTATGTAGAAACACGCCCCCTCCACCCCCACCATGCTTCACTAACTCAGTCATGTAAGACTGCAATCCCACATGACAAATGCCACAGGCATAGAGTGGTTATGAGCTGCCAGAGTACAGGATTAACTCAATTTACATTACAGTACAGCAATTTCAAACACAGCACCATGAAGTGTAACGATACAGTTAAATATGCTGGCACAAGACCAGTAGGGCTTTCATTACCTTCTAACATGTACTACTACCCCTCTTCAGAACATGGTGTCTCCTTTTGGCAATTCCCCTTTGCCGCACATTCCCCAACAAATATCACGATCCACGGGTCCCAGTCTGTGGATCTTGTGAGGCCCAAGATCAGGGCAGGCTAACACTGTTCTCCCACCATGACACCTTCTCAAGGCTCAGTAGTGAAGAGTCCATAAAGATCTATTTAACTCTATTCTGGCTCTGACCTCTGTACAATTTTCTAAAGAAGCAATTTTGTAAACTTTCTGTAGAGTCCTCTGATTCTCAACCCAAGACTTCTTTGATTTAGGATTATGTCTCCTCCTCTACACCTTTTCTAAAGCAATCCTAGACCTGATGCTGAACTGAAAATCCTGGAGCTCCCTGCTAAACAGAACAGCAGATGAGATAGGAGCAGTTGGAGCACATGTCATTTCTCACTGAAGTACCTTAGACCTGACCAGCAGGATGGTACAAAGGGCAGAAGTGAAATTCACTTCATATAAACTACATAGATACAAAAATAAAATTCACACTGAATTTGAAGACACTATAGGGAGAAGCAGTACATTTTCTCTTCATCACCCTCAGCATTTATTTTTAAGTCTCTGCTTTTATTCTGGTTATCTAAGAACATGTTCAATCACCGTATCAAAGCTGCCTAACCCCCAGCAGGGTGAACTGTCCATCTGTAACAAGATCACATACACAGCTAAATATGCTCTCGAGAGGATTACATATCTTTCTGCTAGATTCTGATCATCTTGCTTACACTTCAGCTTCTTGCAGTGGTCAATGGAAAAATCCAAAAACCCACACAGGCAACCTTATATTCTGATCTTCCACAATTTCTTTGTGAATTGTGATTGCTTGTTCTCCCCCTTTGACTAACCAGACAAGCTTCACGATGGTCCCACTGGAAGTAACTGGCTTCATGCACATTTTTTAGTGCAATCACCTCCAACGTTCTCCTTGGATCTTCCAGGAAAAAAAAGCTTTGTTTCAAACCAAAATGATTAATAATTAATAAATGATTTTGTTACAAATAACAAAATTTCTGTCGCATGATACAAAAGTCCTTGCAACTACTCAGCAGCTTCTATTGAAATCCCACCAGTCTCCTTATTTCTTGATAGATAGGAGCAGCCAGTTCTTTGGCTTTCTCTGCTCCATCCTCTAAAACCTTTATCAGGTGGGACTTGTCTTCCTGGAGTTTCTTGATTTCATTCCTGATAGGTGCAAATTTTTGGATAACTGACTCTGCTACCACCATTTTGTAGTGAGCAGTGTCCAGACCAGTGGCTTGGTGCAGCACTTCTTTGATGCTAAGCCCCGTTACTGCAGCGTGAATGGACACCAGATTGGAGACACCGGGGCGAGCGGCGGGGTCATAGGTCACCTCCGAGGTAAAGTCAGTCACAGCTTTGCGAAATTTCAGCACTATTTCATCAGGGCTGTCTGCTATGCTAACAGTAGCTAACTTCTGTGGGTCTGACTTGGACATCTTCACTGCTGGATCTCTGAGGGATTTTATTTTCTTCGTTGTACCTTAAAAAAAAAAAAAAAGTTATGAACACAGACCATGGTTTATGACAATTGCTAAAAAAAATGTGCAGCCATATGATGAAGCTGTTTATTCTTGCTCAAATATGAGTTGTGAGCACAATCATGTATGCTCTGTTTAGTCCTTGCACTCTTCCCGTCCTTCTAAGAAGCCACCTTTCTCCTCTCATAAACTGAATGAAACCTGTTCCATCTCTCCCATCTTCACGAAGCAGGAATTTCTGCTGGGGCTACTCCTAATATTTGATGTAGCTTACACGCTGATTTCCCCCCCAAATTTCTCCTCCCTTCTATTATTGCACATTACTGAAACGTTCTGAGCAGTGGAGAAACAGGTTAAATCCACTGGTAAAAAAACCAACCCCGTAACAGTTAATCTCCTTATTTCAGGAAACTCTTCTGCTCAAAATCTCTTGGTAATTCTCCTAATCTCAGTAAAGACAGTTATTAAAATTCTCTAACTCAACACTGACCAGCTCTGTTAGAGGTAAAGCACTGTTCAGATAAGAAAGGTGTGGGTATTGTACAAACTGCTACGATACGTGCACGTACATGAGATAGATTAGTAGCATTAGGAGAATATTGCAAAATACTGTAACAGCATCAACCCATGTTCTTTCGGTTTTTCACCAAGAAATATCATTCATGGAGTACATAAAGTATCACTGATTTACAGAGTACTCACACCAATTGGTTTTAGACACCTAATACAGCCAACTAAATTACCTGCATACTGCTCATAGATGGCTTATGTACTCAGTGAAAGGATAAAGGTTCTTCCAGCATGCAATTCAGATTGCCCCAGAAAGTGCTTTGTTCTGAAATCACCTTTTGGAAGAGTCTGTCTCTTTTCCGTAAATTTGAAAGAGCCCAGGTAAGTCTGAATAGGTCCCTCCCTTCTCCTATTCATCTAGGATATTCTGTTGGTTTGCATATACTTGTGAACTTAGGAAGGAATGCTTTTTGGCAGCAAAGTGAATTTATTTTTTTTCCAAACTGAGCTTTTTATTTAATGGTAAACAGTCTCACCTGCATCATGCGCAATACTCAGCTCCTCTTTATAGTGCTTAGTACTCAATTAGAAACTGCAGAGTTTGCAATACCTAATATTCTCAAAACTCCACTCTAGGTCTAACACCATTTTTGTCACTGAGGCTTGAAAATTGAGAAAGGTTTATTACTGCCTGTCTTTTCTAAGGTGAGAGCTCCTTGCCCTTTTGGGGGCGAAGGTCTCTGCTGTGCATTCCTCTGCATTACTTACAACAAAGATGCAATGCTTCATCCTTGCCCAATTCTTCACGTTTCTTAACAAACATGCCATTTGCGCCATCTGACTCCTCCTCACCCCCCGGCCTATGACCTTATAGCTCAAAAATGGCTGAGAAGATTTTCCTTATAAGTCTTCCTGAGTCTAAGATCAAAACCGTAAAGTCTTAATCTCTGTGACAGACACATACTGAAATATTCAAGTATATATTAAACACCCTTAAAAAAACTGGAGCACTGTACATATAAATGAACAGGCTGTTCAGCATGCTTAATGTAAACATCTACCACTCGGAACCTGAAGAATTCTGCTTGCTGGAGGTCTCTTGCCTTGCTGCTTACATGTCTCCCGAACGAGCAGCATGGAACAGAGACCCTGCTCTTAAAAAGCCCAATACTCGAAGAGTAAGCCTGACTGGCAACAGCAGAGTGCATCTGGCCCCCTGGACTAGAATACCAGACATCACGTGCATTCCTCTACCAGGGATTTCTAAAGCCTTATCTATCTTGGGAGTTCAATTTCACAGCCGAAGTCTCTTGTTGTCAGTTTTTAATTTTCCACTCCCTTAGCATCAGTTTTCCCCCTTTTCTTGGTCCCTGAAACTATTTCAACAATATTTAAATCCATCTTCAACCTCGAAGTGCAGTCAAAGAAAAAAAAAATAACCAAGACCAGCTCACTTAAAATGGCTTTGGGCACAGGAAAGAATTCTCCATATTTCTTGTTGAAATGTTGTGCTATATCTTGGGCTAGTTCCAGGTGCAGGACTTGATCTTCTCCAACAGGAACACGTGTTGACCTTTTAATAAAAGACAGATACAGGAAACTCAGCAAAGCTCTCTGGTTCTGCTGAAATGTTACTCAAGACCGTCACAGCTTCTGCCATGACAGATGGCCAGATTGAGCCAAACACTCAGTCCCAGCTAGATATAGGTGCTGTGGGAACAACATCCCAAACTGACCATATTCAAAGATGAGTCTGCTTTTTGTGCTGAGCTGAAGCACATACCCAAGGGCAAAAATAGCCCTTTCTGAAGACATATATGGCAAAGATACCTGAAAGAGCAACTCATTAGACAACTCAAAGAAAGGTTTCTGTAGTATCTCCTGCTGTTTCTTTACAGATCAAAGAGCACACGTTATAGTGTGCAAACAAAGTAAGAAAGATCTGCAAGGCATGAAGTGCAAGCACCTTGTCATGTCAAGTCTCAGGAAAACATAACTGTTGTTGAGGAGTTAATACTGAGGATGTATCAAGGGAAGGAAAGAAGAGAGTGTCTCTTCCTCATCGCAATTGTATAAATTATGTGGTCCAGTGCCTCTATTGTCACAAGTGTTATTAGAGGATTAGAACTGCTAGATTCAAGGGATAATTTGATCTTCTGTACTGAACTCAATGGCTTGAATACACTTCTGGAGGGAAACACAATCTGCATCAGAGGACATGAGGAGGTGAAGAATCCATTACTTCCCCTGGTGATTCTTTCCCACAGTTAATCATACTTGCTAAAAATGCATGATTCTTTTAGATGAGGCAGACTTGAAATCTTGCCAGCTTTTGATTACTCTCCCATCCCCCAGAAGATTTTTTTTTTTCTAAGGCTTATGGGGTATTCGGCTCTAAATACTGGACATGTTCCAAAGTAAGGAAGTTCACTATGCATCTTTTAAGTTCCCAGAAAATTTCAGATCAACACGGTACTCTTTCCTCCGATTCTGAATTACTGGGCTGACATCCAGGCATCAATTTGTCCACCTTTATCCCCAACCAGACAGCAAGGCAACCTAAAAACAGTTGCAGTAGTCAATAGGAAATCACAATGCCCTATAACTGAGAGAAAATCAGTTACCATAATCAATATGCTCTAAGCAGGTCAAAAGAAATGTTTCCATATGCCAAAATGGTTCCATATTCACAAAGTTTGCCACTAAACAGAAAACATATTATCTCTATAAAAGCCTCTGCACGATACTTTGCCTTTTTCCTTGCTGGCTTTTTTTTTTTTTTTTAATATTTCTGTTCTGGTGCTATTTTTACTCCTTTCTGTCACGTATTTACCTTCTGTCCATTTTCCTTTGATCCTTGGTTCATCTGAGTTAGTACTGTTTCTCCCCTTCCTTCAGCTCTAAATTCTACTTCATGACTACTGTTCCCTTCCTGTGTTTCCATTTCTCCCTAATTCTTGTTCCTTATATTATTTTGTTTGCATTAAAACATTTCTTATTAAAGATATTAAGTCAAATTTCTTCAAAGAGATACTGTTTCTCTTTCACTTCCTTGTTTTCTGCTCTGTGTGGACAGCCTGCTGTTAATACAGACAGTAGCCAACAAACCACTGGCTCTACTAAGGAAAGATGAAACACCTGGCCTTATTAGAGATGGAAGAGACAGACATGGTTGAGCTCAATCAAAACAATGTGATTTCTGATAAAGTTGTCTAAATTTCACCCTTAAATACTTGACATTCAAATCACTCAAATATTTGACAATCAAATGGGACTCACTTCAAATAAAATCATTATAATACTCAAATTAATTCTGACTTTTGCTTGCTTCCCATTATTTTTAGTTAAAATTCAGGTAAATTAGAAATACCATCTCCTGGTCTTCTGTTTTCCCTACTATGATCACTTAACATGAAATGTCTCTAGATAACATTTTTCTGAATTCACAACTGGTTAATCTTGGTTACCCTGTCCTGTGTTACTTCTCTGTCCCAACCAATACCCACAACTTCCTTCAGAACAATGCCACCAAGTATGTATGCTCTGAACATAAAAATAATTCCTACATGGTGCACTGTCTTTAACATTTACTTACTGACACAGTTTAAATCATACTACGAAATACAACCAGTCATGACAATGCACTACAAATTCTACCAGCTAGGCTACAGGCTTAGGCATGCTGGGTCACCAGTCCCTCACTAGGGGCTATTTCCATTGTAGCACACAGTGCAACACAGAGGAAGCTGAACCAGCTCAGGTACTACAAGATGCAGTCAATAAATTACTTTCTTTCATCAGGATGAATTGGCCTATGCAGAATCCCCCACTAATATTGGTATACTACATACAGACAGTTAAAGTATCTCTAGAGTGCACTACATAAAATGAAGCAAAACTACTTAAAAAAAAGAAGTGTGGGTGAACACATAATATGTTAAACATCAGTCTGGTATAATTCCCTAGGAATTATTTTCACATGACCAGCTTTTGCTCTTTACAGCCCTGTCAGTTGCTTTTTAACCAGGCTAGATTTCAACCAGCCACTTGAGAGTCTGTCATCCATTTCCAATCTTCTGATCTAATCACACACAGCTCCCCTGCTTAATAAGTTAGCATGTTGACCTGACAAACATTCATTCCAGTGTAGCTGAACAGACATTGCCCATGGGCTCACATTCTGCCTCTTACTTGTACAGCAAAATATCTGCTGCTTGAAGCACAGGGTAAGTCAACAAACCAACAGTTCCTTCGCTATTCTGGCTGGCACGCTTCATCTGTTTGAAAAAGAAAAACAGAGAAGAATCACACTTTTGACTAATGGTATCAAAGTCTGTGATTTTAATTAATTAAAATTCTGACTAATCGAGTAATTTATTATGCAGCTCTACAGAAGACAGTGTCATGTAAAATCCACTCCTAAACATTCTGGTTTATGTCCTACATTTATGAATTTCCCTACACTGTTCTGATATTCTACTGAGAAGGGAACATAGGGTTTCTTTTGCTTTCTGTTTGTAACCTTATTAATGGAAATTATTTCAAATGCAAAACCATCAGGCTGAGTAATTACACTTATACATTACACATAAACCCTACTTTTCAAATAGCATCTTCAGCAATAAATTTTTGAAATGCTTCATAATGGAGGTATAAAAAGGTATCAATACCTATGTTTCACAGAAAAGAGACCAAGACACAGTGATCACACACAGTCACACCAGGACAGCCAGTGGCAGCTGGGAGAACTACAGAGGCAGAGGTTCAATGTTGTCTCCATTAGTTCACACTGCTCCCCACAATCCACCTAATGCATTCAAGTCCTCTGCTGCTCCATGATATGGATAATCTAGATCAAGACAGGCTACATACACTAATTCTGTTCTAGCAATGGCATATCTATGTTTTACTTTTAGCAATACTTAAATATACTAACCCCCTTGAAATCTGAATTATTTCATTAAGACTGTTCAAATATATTTAGATTTGTCCCACACTCTTCTACAGATCCTGTATTCTGTCTATATCTCTAGGTGCCTAGGGTTCAGGGAACCTAATTTGCAAAGCCCAGCACCTGTAACACCTATCTGTAGGTCTGGAAAGTCAATCCAGTCAAAGTAGGATTTAAGAGCTTAACTTTAGAAGTTCAGGTTTGAAAAGGTTTGCTTTAATCTATGCCATGCATTAACACTGGCTGCTGTATTTAAGTTTTACTGGTTTTATTTAATTAAGAAGGAAAACAGGAAAAAAGCAAACATCTGGAGGTATTTAAGACTGCTCTGAACTCTGCAAGCCAAACTGCTCTTAAGATGTTGTTTTTTTTTTTTTCTTTTTCAGATACTTCTCTCTCCTGTCTTTTTCTTTTTCTGCTTACTAAATGTCAAAATAAAATACAAGGAAATTAAATGCAAAAACTCTGTTGATGCAGTCATGCTGATGCAGCACCAAGATTAAGAAAACGAACATTTGAAACTTGTAAAGGCAAACATTTAAGATACACTATCACTCAGCACATTTTTAATATTTATAATTTCTATACTCCTCTTCAAACACATGCCTCTTTTGAACATGCTTCCATAAAATCTACAGAGCAGCCACTCTTTATAGTGGAAAAAGAAAAGCTGCTTATGGAACTCCTTAATCAGCAAGGCTCATGGTTTTCACTGCAATATCTTGCATTACGGTTGCATTATTAAATAAACATTGAAATAACACTGAACACTCTAGCAAAATCAGTTTAACAACACTAAACAAACCTCATATTTAGTACAGTTTCAGCAAGTCTCTGCCAAAAACACAATTCTGTAGCTTCCAGCAGGAAAATGTTCACTGAGAGGAACAGACCTGAAGAGACACGTTTTCCCCCTTCCACCACAGGACTACAGAACTACTTAAACCTAAAGCAAGGACAACCAAGGTACAGTTGGTACTTCATAGATTACAAGTATTTCCAGGACAACATTTCTATTGAATTCCCACAAATTTCTTTTCGATTTACCAAACTGTCCATACCTTCCACTGGGGCAAACGTAGCAGACGTGGCACATTAGTTAAGCACCCAAGAATCCAGGCAAGCTCTGCATGCTCAGGAACCTGAAAGTATGAAGTTAGAATCTATTTAAATCTTCTTCTTTTATATGCATATTTTCTCAAAGTCAGTAAGAATAAATAGTATCAAAGACCAGAAAACCATTTATTTCTGTATATTACTTTTCAGTAAGGTCAAGTGACAGGTTAATGGAAAGTTTTGGACACTGCCAGGATTGAATGCTCTACGTTAAAGTAGCAGAGCAAAGTTCTTGATCCTATCCACTCATATTCTAAACAAGAAAGAAAATGCTTTAGCAATAGCAGAGTTGAACAGACATGTAAACTAACCAACTGCTTGCCACTATGTCATAGCCTCTCCACACTTTCAGATAATACTTTAACAGTTAAAAAAATCTCTTTGCTTTTCTCATTTTCAGTGCCAGTAAGTTACCCAAGCTTTATTTCTTCTCCACCAGTCCCAAATCCAGATTTCCCATAACTGTCCTCACCAGCCTCACTTGAGCCCTACAACCATCCCCTCTGCCCATGGCTCCAGGAACCCCACTTAAGCTCAGGCCAGACTGCTCCAGTCCTTGCCTGAGCCACACAGCACTGAGGCACAGCTGGCAGCAAACTACCCACAGGTCCTTCACAGAAGCCCAAACTGCCAGGGAAAATGAAGAGTTGGGCTGCTCCACAAGGCTGTGGCCGCAAAGAGACACAACCCAGGCAGGAACAGTTGTCTCCCTGACCAGGACGATGCACTGACAGGGCAAGGGTGATGGCAGTGACAGTCTGGTGGCCAGCAGACACACAAAGGTCACAGAATTAGTTACACCTGAGGACAATCCAGGGAGCCAGTGAGAAACTCGGGGCAGCAGGGATAGGGTTGAGCACAGGGACATAGTGATGTAGTTCAAGTGAAGACACAGGGGGCTTGAGCTGAAGTGGAGCTCTGGGGAACTGCATAGAAGGTGCGTGGGTGGAGGGTCTAGGTGAGGCTTGTCAGGGCTTTGGGTGCACCTGACCTGTCTGCAAAACAGGAATAATAGCTGAAGTCAACTACAGCACAGCCTGAATTGTGGCTTAATTTGGCCCTCATTCTGCAATCCTATCAAAACCAGTACTGACCTGCAAGTGGAAGAGGATCAGGCCTCTGCACATCCTTTGCTACAAGGGTGGTTTAAAAAGATACAAAAAAATCCCACTTAAGCTCATAGAACAAATGCTTTCTTTAATATTCTGGGGAAACTGGTGATAGTAAAATTTTAATAGTTTCGGAAAGATGTCAGACAGAGTGATTGCTGCCCTCCTGCTAAGAGAAAGACTTTCTAGAGGCAGAGACAAGAAATGCGTTGTGTCAACAACCAATGTTGGATAAGCCCATGTTTACCTTCTTGAAATACACTCTTCAGCTTCTGCGTTTCAAATATTCATTTTAGGATTAATAAAAGAGGCAAGCATTGCTGATGCATACGCTCTACTTCAATTTCTTTCTTGTCATTCTGGGTGTTTTTAGTTAGCTATATAGGTGATAATCATCAAAAGAAATGTTCTGCTCCTTTGCTTACATACTTGATTCACTCTTTGCAATATTGGCAGGTTTGAATGTTAAAGAGCATGCTGTTTCAAAGATGTTCAAAGCTTCATGCCTGCAACGTGATATAACAACCCAGATGGAAGGCAGTAAAAAGTGTTTGTTAACAAGTAAGAATTACTAGGATTATTAATTGCAATTCCTTTGTTGTCACATTTTAAATATAGTAATTTTCTAGCTAGCAGTCATTGGACTACTTTGGTCACCCATGTGTAGAAGTATCCAACCTCCAGACTACAGCTCAGTGGTTAGAAATATGAAATATTTCAGGTTGATTCTTTCCCTTCTTTCTGCCTTTCCCACAGATTCTGGGTTTTTATTAATTCCCTCATGCTTATTTGACCTGCAATCTTCTGTGCACAAGACAAAGTGCAACAAAATACCCGGAGTAAAACGAACTTCACGGAAAATACTAAGCTCAAGACTCCTATTTCATTTAGAAGGAATCACCATCTGGCTCAAAGTGGTTTCTCATTTCTTTCTTCTAGTCACGGACGGAGAGGAGATGGTGCTCTGTTGCACTTGTGTTGACAAGAACCCTCTTTAAAAGCCATGCAGTCATTGATTCAGCTCTGTCAGATGTTGCTTTCGCAGCCAAGACTGCACGTGTGTTTCACTGGATCAGTGGATTTGACATTACATCAGTTACCAAAACACCAAGTGATCTAAACAGCATTTGTTGGATTGAATACACAGTTCTGGGTCCTACCATGTTATACTCATTTCCAATCTTCAAACACACAGTCCCTTCCTAAGTAACATTAAAGTACTGAATATGCTGAAGAAAAAGCCTGGTAAGCTGGCGAGAATCTACGTAAAAGTGTACCAAAGGGCAGAGATTTCCGCTGGAATAAAATTCAGTGCTGAAGGCTAATGCATTAACATTCATCATCCAAATGGCAGTAACTGACGGTATATTGGTGCGTGAATCAGGAGGTTCTAGGCTTAAACCACAAATCATTTGTCAGACTAAATCACGGTCTAAGCTACTGTGTTTTACTTGGCAAGAGGAGTAGGTAATTTCTGCCTTTGGTTGGTCATGGTGCATCTGCTCAAAAGTTACTCATTTAGCTACAGTGTTCCATCACATTGATTGCACAAATTTGATACAAAGAAACTGGAAGACGTGATGATGTACATGACACCAGTAGAATAAAGCCTCAGACTACTCTTCCCTTCACTGAGCAGTACCCGTGGATCACAATGAGGCGAAGCCATTCTCCCAGACAAATTCCATCAGCTTCTTGCTGCAGGTCCATTTAAAACTGCAAGCAAATGTCTTCATTAAACAACCAAAACACAAGAATGTAAGAAATAAAACTGTATGGGATCACAACAAAGGTAATGCAGCCTCATGTTCTGTTTTTGGGAGCAGCAATTGGGGCAAACATATGAGCCTATTGCTTCCTACAGTATCTTCCCCTCATAGTTCTCCAGCATCCATAATTGTCGCTCTAGGGAATACCAGAAGGTATTATCCCTGGCCCAGTCCTGCTAACATATCCAGGTTCCCCAGGAATGTGTCTAATCCCTTTCTGAACCAGCTGATACCGCCCACTTCACAACAACATGCAGCAGCAAGCTCCAGAGGCTTAAACCTGATGCTTAAAAAAATACCTTAATTTAGTCACTAATGCATCCATGTTTGTTTACTAGTTTTGCATACCATCTGTTTCTTATATTGGACAATTTGGTGAGCAATTCCACATTCAGCTTATTTAGTGGTTTTCTGATTTTGTAAACTTCGATTGCATATGCACTTCAGCCTTCTCCTCTTCAAACTGAAGCAACCACGACTTCTGAATTTTTCCTTCTTAAGGCAGCTACTCTATCCCCTGCTGCATGAATTCCTCTTCTTTGTATCATACCTAATTCATTACTTCTTCCTGGAGATGTAGACTCTAAAACTTTACCCAATATTCAAACAATGGGCACACTAAGGTTTTGTATGGTGACAAAACATCATCTCTGTCTTATTCCCAATACCCTTCCTGGTGATGTGGTGATGATGACACATTACTGGCTTTTTCCAAAACTGCTTGTGCTGAGCCAATGATTTCAGAGAACTGCCAATGATGACTCCAGGACTTTTTTTCCTGCATTGTGACTCAGCTCAATACTGTGCGAAGAAGGTTTAGATTACTTTTACCTGGATGTTTTAAAGTATTTAAAGCTCTTCTACCCCTTATTTGCCTGCCCACTCTGTTTTATGAGTCCTTGGGGAGTTCCTTTCTGTGGCATAGCATTTGGTACCCATAAGGACTTAGCATTGCCCATGAACTTCTCTTCACCACCTTCCTCAGGTCATGAAGGAATATGTTGACCAGAACTGCTCCCAGCAAGAATCCCTGAGGAACATTACTGCTGACTGTGCCATTCAAAAAAAAGGGAGCGTTACAGCCTGTGTGGCTTTCAACAATGAAACGGAAGGAAACAGAGAAGAGACATCTCATATTTGCATAAATCTGCAAAACGATTTTCAGTTGATTCCTACTGTGTTAGGTAGTGTTTATTGTGCCATCACACGGAAAACCTTTGTCAAAGAAGCATCACTTTTCACACAATTTTCATTAAAAAGAGTAAGACTGTTAGAGAAATATTCTGCTTGCTTTTTTAATTTATTTTTTTAAAGGAGGTTACCCCAATAATCTAATTAGGATTTCAAGAAATAAAAATACAAAGAGTTCCAATTAATTCAGGCTATTCTGTGTATACTTCAACCAGTAAAGAACTCAATTTGTTTTGTATTTTAAAATCTGACAACAAACTACTCTCCAGAGCTATCATGTACTTCAGGAATTGCCCACTTTCTCAAAAGAGAACAGATAATAGTAAACTTGACTCTTTTTTAATGAAGACATAATTTTCTCAGCAGTGCCCTCTTCCCCAAATACGTTAGTATAAAAATAGTACAAATGGTAGAAAACCAGAATTACATCTCCAACGAACAAAACTCACAACCAGTGACAGTTCCTGAACGGCATGTCAAACCAAACTCCACAAATGTCACAATCACTGGTAATTCTGAAAATCAGCTATCTAATCAATTAAATCCTTCAGGTCAACTTTTGTGTACTGAAAAAAAATATAATAGCCTGTTTTTAATATAAACATTATTTTCTTGGGAAATACTTCTTGCAGCCTTGCTGCAAATATTTCCAGAACTAACAGTCTTTTAAGTGCTTTATTTATTGTTTCCCTTTACAAAGACAACTATTTCCCATTAAAAATTTTCCAAAACACCTTAACCAGATCCATATAGTGATCCCCCCTTTTTAGACAGCCCAAATCACACCCTTTGCTCTTCTCAGGAAATACATCAAGCTTCTCTCTTTTTTCCTGCTCTGTGCTGTTGCTCATTTTAACAGTTTTCTTACCTAATCTCATACAAGTCTGTAAAAACCATCAACATTTCTCAAAGGGTCGAGATGGTCATCTCTATGCTATTACCAGGGACACATTTCCTCCTTCAATCTCCATTGCATTACGCATCCCCCACAACCTGGCTTACTAATCAGTAATCAAAGAGTTATTTCCAGAGCAAACTACTTACATTCCTTTCTTGTGGCCTGACAAGGCCAAGGGTGCATAGCCAGATTCCTTTTATTTTTTTAAAGCACATTTATTTAACAGAGGTGACCACTTCCAAATGATAACGAGCAGTTATCTGAAAGGCACAAACATTCCCGTTTCTTCACCTGAGTGCCCTGCTCCTCCCTTTTTAAAGACAAAAAGTTTCTTAAGTATTTACTTGTACAGCCAATTGAACTCAGATCACACTTTATACTTCGATCATCTCTGGAGCATTGTACGCTGAAGTACAATCTCAGGGCTTTTTCCTGCAGATCTGTTTTTTTCGTCCTCGATCCTAGCTATTCCTTACCAAATTATTGCTGATATTCCCTGGCCACAGCCAATGATATATACATGGAAAACTAGTAGCTACTTTTAGTCCAAATAATTCTAGGTGACTCTTTATGAGATGTACAGCTGAGGAGGACAGCAAGCCATGAGACTCAAGAACAACAGTGGGAGAGGCATGAATACTGGAAGCAGGTCTGAAAGCAGACAAATCAACAACACTGGGCCTCACTTTTCTGAGGTTATAATGCAAAGTTGTGTGTTGGCAGCTGAAGTGGTTTTCTGCAAAAAGAGATGCAGCGTTTTATTTTCAAGATGGACTTCCTCAAGTTGCAACCTATAGCCCTTCTCTGTAAGGCACTGAAAATTTGCTGCGTATCTATCATGTGGAAACCGCTTCCTCTCAGCAGTGTAACCTCATTAAGGGCTACATTTTAAGGGGGCAGTAAATTTTAAAGATTTAATTTTGACAGTGTAAATTACAAACAAATAGGTCTGAGGAGGTAACTTGGACAGCTGTCTACTGAAAGAAATTGCAACAGAGAAGGGAGAGAGTCCTACATCTAAAAAGAAAATAAACCTTTTTTTAGGACTTTTGTCTCTTCCAGAAGTACCAGTTAGAGTTTTTGCAAAATTCAAGAGGCCTTTTTTTAAAGCAAATGATGCTCACATTTTTCTTGAATAAGAGGTAAGGTTTTATTAATGCCTAAGGTTGCAAGCAATATGTTCAAAATACTTAGTGATGTGTCTCTATATTATACAGCTAAAGAAAAAAATGGCCATAAACAAAACAAAAGAAAAATAGACTGCTCTTGAATCAAATGCACACAGTGCAGGTACTCTTATGACAGAAAATTTGACACAGTATCTCAAATTCCTATTCAAAGAAATAATTGATAGGGTGGAATAAATTTATGGTTACAAAGGCAATATCAGATTTAAAGAACACGTTAAGCAATGCATTGAATTGGCAGGTGGCTATCTAGTTATTGCGAGTAAATCTGTCAGTATCTACATTTACCATGGAACAATGTAGTCACTTATCCTTATTTATATTTGGCTAAAACTTACAGAAATAAGATCTGTCTCTCCTTTCTGAAGAACCTGACCAAGAATATTCCGACTGGAATCAAGTTTTACTGGTTATAAACCCCAATAGACCACAGTAATTTGGCCAAAGCACCCTTTCCTCTCCTTTATTCATTATGAAATTAACTTATTTTCAGAAACACTCTCCTAGTATAACCCACAATACTGTTTGATTAATTAGTTTGGTGTGTCCAGAAGACTGGTGAAGAGAGGAAAGTGTAACAGCTACATAATAGTATGAGATGAACAAGGTAAATTAAGGCAGAAAAAAAAAATCCTAGTGAACCATGACTTTCCTTCCCACTGAGCTCTAGTTATGTCTAGTCCAGACCATGAGAAAGAAAACAGAGGAATGCGAGAAGCAGAATAATTTTCTAAATTAAACAGTCACATACTTCCTCTAACGACAGGAAGTTTTCAATGGACTGTGCTAAATTAATGTACTTTAATGAATTTATAAGCTATGATGCAATGGAAGCTTTTCAGCCCCTCAGAAAGTTGGACAAGGGGTAGCGCAAATCTATTCAAACTCTGCCCACAAAACAAAGCAGATGGATACTTCTGGAAAATAACAGCAGTGAAACAGTGCACACATTTACATTGTTGTATTTTGGCTTTTGGAGTTAAGGCTAAGACAAATTTGCAAATTCCCACCTCCCAGAGTTACTGCTTCAATTTGCTTGCACACTGCAAGAATACTGCAGCTGATTATACTCAGCAAATAAATCACCCTATCCAGAAGGATGAAAACTGCAATTTTCCGCCCAGAAACTGAACATTATGTTGTCCAGAAACTCACAGGACTCCTCAGAGAAGTGTTGATGCAGCGTATCAAGCACTGCCTGCGGAATCAACTCTGATGGAATTTTAGTTTCTCTTGGGACATTTAGCATGTGACTACTACAATAGATAGGTGGACAGGAAAAACAGTCTGAGACCACATAAAAGCAAAATCAGTTTCTAATACTGTTTTGACTGTGAAGCAGATGAGATACAAGATGGTTATGGGTAAGAACCGAAATGTGTAGTGTACCCACCACAAATCAGAGAAAATGGGTTACACCATGTAAGTTTACCATGTGTGCAGATTGCATACTGTCTCCCTTATCTACCCCCCCGCCGCAGTCCTTTTTGGTTTTAATAAAAGATCTAAGTTTTAAGAAAGACGACTGTTACAGCTTTTATCAGTTATGGTATGATTTAAGGAAAAATTTTCTGTTTCTTCTAATACTCTCACAATACATTGTATAAGTCATTATTCCATTGCTTCTTTTTTATGTCCAGTAGGCAAAGGCAGCCACTTAAAGCATATCTTGACATTATTTTCTCTAAGAGGGTTTCATACATCTTGCAGTTGTACTCCAAACAAAAAGGCACCATTTGAAATGCACAATTTTGAAATTTGCATTTATCTTTATTTTTATTCTTACTAAAGTTGTCACTTTTCTATAACCTCCTACTTGAGAAAATATAATTAAACAAGCTGTAATGAAAGAGCTTCTCTCACTGGGAGGCCATTTTACTGTCCAACATATACCACAATTGTTTTCCTAGATACTCTAATTAAATGTGCTTGTTTATAACCCTTCACAGACAATGTGGTTCCAAACACTATACTAATTATTCATCATCATCTTTCTTGCTTCTAAATATTTTCAAGTTATCATCACTTGTTCTTTGTAGCCACTACTTCCCTAAGTTGGAATTCAAGTTTTCATATGGCAATGTAAGTGTGGGAGGTATTTGTTGAACTGCAATATATTAAGACCAAATATACAGCCAGCCATTAACTTACCATTTGTACATGTTATAAAACAATATAACCTATAAATGGTAAATTCTGAAGCATACAAAACCAATTTTCATCCAACTAGCACTTTCCATTTATAAGTAATTGAGCCGTATATCCAGTACATAAGAACGCAGGCCATATGCTCTCTAAACAATACAATAAAAAATTGCCAATGCAAAGTTTATCACTTTTATTTAATTTTAGTTGAAAGGCAAGGACATCACTGAAATCTGTTCTGGGATTCCAAGTCAACTTCACCTGTATCCTTATCAAAGCAGCACCTTTTGGATCTAGTATAAGCATGAAAGGTATCCGGTCTCACCACACTTTCTCCCAGCAGTCAGTATGTGATTAATATTGTTCAGCCTTTTGCCTCTTGCTTGTACTGAAAAGAATGATAAAGTGTGTGAAAATTCTGGAAGCAGGTATTTCAGATATCTCTGGATTAGAGATTTGAAAAAAGCCTAAGGGAGTAGACTATGTAAAACCCTTACCAAAAGGCACAGGCCTTTTGAGAAACCAAGTAGCATTATTTTTGTCACATATGGCAAACATATTCCAGAGAAGCAACACAAGCAGCAAAATACAGAAAGAATAAGCCAAACAAACAAAGAACAAAAAAAAAATCCCCTTTGCAGCAATTCTAGACCAGTCTTGCCCAGTGTAATCCAGAGAAAGTGAGAGGACACAACAGCATTTACATTAATGACTGCATGAGCAGTTCCCTTAGTGGGGCTTACCATTACTAGCATACTTCCGTAGTGCAAGAGTTTAATTCTGCCTTTACTGCTACAGAATCAGGGTACAGAAAAAGTCATTAGTTGTGGTGGGTTTTGGTGATTAAAACTGAAAGTTCTTAGATCACAATTTTGTTGCATGATGTTTGTTTAAAAAAATGAACAGAAATGTCATTCAGGAGTAATTAAAGAAACATTTCTGTGATCTACAGATTTGGTAATTTTCTAGGTAGAGTTCAAAATACAACAATAATTACAGCTACTGAGCTGTATATATAGCTAAGCTACTGAGTATTCTCTCATTTAGCAGTTTGATCTGGTATTGAAAAAACCTACTCTGTCCATAACTAAATACCTAATCTAGTTCTCTCTTTGTGGCTGGATTTTCACTGTTTCCTGCTGACCTCTGGAAGTATACACCCTATTTCAGTATACAATCTGTTTTAGTCACTTTGCTTTACACCTCAGCCAAATGTTTGTAAACAAAAGTGGGGCTTTTTTAGACCACCCTTGGAGACTGCTACAGTGGCTGAAAAGGAGGCCAGCTCCTTTTTTTTGAAATCTGAGAAATTTCCAATCAAAATCAAGCAATAAACTTTCTTGATTAGCAATAGCTGCAATCCATCTTACACCTTCATTTTTAGGAACAATCATCTCGATATTATGACATTCCATAACGTACTATTTCATTATCATACTAAAACAATAATCACATTAGCAAGGTTCCTGTCTCCTTTCCTCACATCAAGAGCTACACACAGATACTCCTTTTAATTGCTTCCAGAGAAACATCTGGTCCTGCCTTACGTAAATGCAACAGATTGTAGGGCATCTCTGGGTATACCTGACCACTTCATACAGCTTGAACACACTTGGTTTGGGGAAGCTGACAAACCACTTCAGCCTGAACCAGTGCCGAAACAGTCGATATTCACAAACAACCATAATAGTTCTGCAGTGTGACAATAAGCTTTCAAAAACATGCTAGAAATAGCCACTTCTGAAAGTTGTATTGGTACTTGTGTGGTAAGTATTTGTAAGAATAACATTCAAGACATCAGACTCAGATGGCTCAAACATTTAATCTAATGGTTTAGATTTAATGAGAACAATGACCATTAGATCTGGACAGATAAGGACACATGGAAAAATTAAGGTAAAAAGGCAGCCTATTTAACAGAGGCCAGCCTAACCACCATAAGGAAAATCAGAATTATATTTAGTGGAAACTTTCATTTGATAAAGCTGAACATGTTCAAATCTAGCTATCTTAGGTGTTCATTGGTTATTGACTGCATTGGTACTGTAGAAGCACCACACACAGAGACATCACTTCCTAAGTCTGACGCTTTCTCTTTGGGGCTTCAAAGATTCAATCTGTGCATTATTATATTGTGAAAGATACAACATACTTTCTGTGGTTGAGTGTAATGTAAGATCCTCACTGATAATCTGCTGGCTTCAAGGCAAGCCTGAGTGTTGGTTTTAGCAAGACCTGGTACAATACTAGTTTAGCTTTCGGACCAGTAGGAACGCAAGAAAAGCAACACTGGACCAGATCAAATATCCATCTCTGACAGCAACCAACAAAAAAACAAGAACATAAGTGCAGAAAAGCATGGATACTCTCCCATCTGTGGTTTCATCACTTCCTGCAGAGGTGAAACAGTCCCAAAGCAATTTTTCAGATTAATTTGTCGAGTCCTTTTCTGAATTCATATAAATTTCAGCACGCACTGTATCCTGTGTCAAGGGGTTCTGTAGCCCAACTGTGGATTTGGTGAAATGCAGCACTGTTTTGCTTGTGTTGAATCTTCCAGATGTTAACTTGTTTTGATACTTGTCAATTCACATTCTTCAGCAGATAAAACAATTTCTCCATTTCACTTGCATTTTTATAAACCTTCACTTTACTCCTCTCTAACCATAACCTGCAAAGCATTTTTCCTTCATGCTGAAGAGTGCTCTCTGTGTATCTAGGCACTGATCCTATCTTGTAACTAACTGAATTGTTCAGTTGCTTGAAAATAAGAAAAAAACCCCTCCAGACTGGTTGCTGCTGCATCACTGGCTTGTAACTCACCTTGTGATTATTCCAGTTAATGACTTCATCATTTTGAGGCTGACAAGTCAGAGTAGAGTAAAATTGAAACCCAAGCTGGTAACATATTTAAAACGCTAAACAGATTTGATAAAAAAATGGGATAAATTTATTTAAACATATTTCCACTAGAATTCTGAGCTCATCTATTTGGACTGGTTTTTTAATACAGAGAAAAAGTGAAGCAGAAAGTATACCTGTCTTCATCAATTCATTATTCACCAGGGATATAGAGCTATGATTGCCATTTGCAGTTTAACAACCCCAGGAAACTCTGCCTGCAAAGAATTGTGTTGAAAAGGAGAATGCAATACCATTTCATCTTGTACTGATAAAATTCAGACCCTGTGTGCACATCACCTGTGCAGTTCTGTTGCAAGGTGGACATCCACTTATGGGTGTCTTCACAAGAGCAGAAGCTATAACACATCTGTCTCCCTGGGAAATTACAGAAGTTTGCCAGTTTAGAGTCAGTAACAGAAAGTTAATTGAGCAAGAAACTAAGTTGTTTGTTTCCAGGAAAACAGAACATGTGATAGCTATATGCCAAGTGGGAAGGTAAGCCCAGTAACCCTCGGGGTGGTCAAGAGAAGCACATGGTTTACATATGAATAATCAGATTATGATGGAAAAACGTGCATATGAAAAGGAGGTTATAGCAAAGAAGGGGAAAAAAGTCCCAGAGAAGATGTCCCAGAGAAGAACATCAACCCCTGAGAACTGATACAAAACTTACCATGTTAATCACCTGTTATTTTGTGATTACTGTGCATCTGGCACAGTAAGTGGCAAGAGCTGATACAAAACCATAGAAACATGTTTTCCTTACCTTCATGGTTACACAGGCCACATTCATGCATTTATGAGTTAACCTTTTGTGACTAAAGTGAGACTTACAGAGATAAATTAGTGGTCTCCTAAGAGGTCTTTGAAGTATTTTACTCATAAACTGCACGATCTCCTGGCTCTGCTTCAGAAATTCACAGTGTACTTATCCCTAAATGGGCTTCTCAGTCATGGTTTCAGCCTTCAAAACTTCAAAACCACAGCAAGGGATAAGTCCAAAATCCAACACTGCTAACATTTTCTAGGACCACCAACAAAAAGGTGATAAAGGACTTCGGCAATGCTACACTCATTCATGAAGATGTGTGGAAAGCCTCTTAATCAGAAAAAAGTCTAACATAACAGGAACACTCACCAGTGACTGCCGGAACAGGAAACACTTCGTTGGGTCAATCCCACAGGCAAGGATGGCAGCAGTGGTGTCCAGGATGTTCTGGCGCAGGACAGCTGGCTCCTTGGGCATGGTGAGAGAGTGCATGTCCATAATGCTGTAGAGCACTGAGCTGCACTTTTCCTGAAGATTCACCCAGTTCTGAATGGCTCCAAGGTAGTTACCCAGATGAGGGGTCCCAGTTGGCTGGATACCAGAGAAAATTCGATCCACACTCATATTCTGTGACAAAGCATTGGCAAAATTAACACACACTTTTTTTTTTACAGATTCTTTTGAATTTTAAAGTAATTTTAAAAAGCCTCATTTATGCCTGTCTCTTCTCCCCTCCTGTCAGTGTATTAATGTATAAATGACCTCAGAACTGATAATTGCAGTAAGTCAGTTAAAATACTCTATCTTACAGCAGAGAGACTGACAACTACCATAACTTTAAGCTGTCAGACTGCATACGGAAAAAAAGCTGTAAATAAGATTGGTGAAAAGTTGGTCTCAGAAACCAAGTGGTAGATTCCTTCACCTTCTTTTGCACCAAAGCTGTATGTTTCTCTTTAGTTTCTATATCCACATGTTGGTTTCTACATCCACTCTGATATAGAAACTTAGGGTCACAGTGTAGAGAAATTCAAACATTTTTGCTGTAAACTCATGCAATGTCCCAGTAGACTGCCATCTTAACTCCCACGAACATTGAAGTCTTATTTTTCTAGCTGCAAAGAACATATTGAGCAGTTCCTGAACGAAACCTACTTCTTGACCCAAAGGTCAAAGAGTATTGAAAGAGATCATCAAAGTTCTGAAACTACCCATTTTGGCAGCAATAGAATTTCTAAAAGAGCTCTACAGAGAAATATGGCTATAGCTCAAGATCATACCTGGAATACTGTCCATGCATCAGGACCAGTAAAATGTCAACACTGGAAAAGAGTTCACAGCGAAACAGCAAAAACAAAAAAAGACTGAGAAGCAGAGGTTGTGAGCAAAGATTAAAAAGCTTGAAACATGTATAGCTTGGCTAAGTGACAGTTACCATCTTAGAAAGTTTGTTTTCCTGCATCCCAGCCCTCCATCTGACCATTTTCTCAGAGCCCCAAGCTGTCAGCATATGATCAATTACCTCCCCGACCTTCCCAAAGAATTCCACCACATTCAGAAGTAGCTCAGCAATGTTTTATGTGAAAATGCTTGTTACATGCCAAGTTGTAAGAGCATGCAAGATTGCTCAACTTATAAATGAGGGTCCCCCCCACCTCAGCAAGCTGTACAATACAAATCCTCAGACTCAGTTGTGTGGCAGGATCATCAACTTCATTATGCCTGTGGCTGCATGATTTTTTTCCTGCTAACTTTTATGAGCAACATCTATAACTTAGCAGGAAGAATTTATTTACTGATGTAGTCTGTTTTCTTTTCTGTGAATCTCTTACAAATGTGTGTGGGAGAAAAAAAAGTCATACAACTATTAAACCACACAAAACGGCAGTAAAAGTCAAGGCCAAGTACCATAATTTTTAACTATTTAAAAGGGCTTCAAATTGACTTAATTAATTTTGACTCAGACTTAAGAAAAATTAATGAGAAAGTGTTTCCAAGTGGAATAGGACTTTTTAAAGCATGATCTGTAGTTCAGAAAAGCCTAGACTATTTCTTTCAAAATTTGCTGAAAAATTCTCTTTGCTTTTAAGTAAGCCTGTTTTTCAGATCAAGACAATTTTCTTACCCAATGTTTAAGTCTTTGTGCTGACAGACGAGCAGCTTTGGGCTAGTTACCATGCTAATTTCTCCCGCTCACATAAATGCCTGCATGTGTAAGTTTTGATGGCAGCCCCTTCACCCCATCCCAAATATCTTCTTGACTTCTAGTATATTCTTAAGTCAGTTTCTAAGTACTCTTGGAGAACCTCCAGCACAGGAGCTTCAAGGTAGTCACTTGAAGCAACGAAAAGCACCCCCCTTCTTCCAACAGCAATTCCAGCTTCCAGTCCTCGACCACCCATGCACCTCTTTTCTCCACTACACAAAAATGGAGTTATGATACTCAATCTCTCACTTGGCATTTGATTCCTTGTTTTCCTAGGAACCTACATCAGAGCATTTCTCACCACTCACAGAATCCACTCACCTCCCACTAAGCTACTACCTGGCCTAGGACTGCAGCCAGCTTCCTGTTAACACTGAGAAGGGCCAGGTGCTCTCCTACAGAAGGAGGCATTCAACATTCCAACACATATAAATTAGATGAAGTCTTACAGAAACTTGGGATTCACTAGACTTCAGAGCTGTACTTCTATTACTACAGGCCTAGAGCAGTTGCTAGGCAATGCAACAGGTACTTTACAGGCATAACATTTGTCTTTTGCTTCCTATGTTCCTTAACCAAGACAACAAGAAGCCAGGAAGAAAATCGCTGCCCACTAACATGGTGTTCTACCCCTAAGAGGATCGCAGAACAGCTGGTTGTTTGTCAGAGCACATAACCTTTTCTCATGTCCATGTCTCCCTTCACTAAGTTCAAATCTTGATGCTCCTTCCCATAATTACTTCTCCCCACAGTACTGCTTGCTTTTAGTGCCCATTTATATGCCTGTTCAACACATTCTACTTCACAGGCCATACTTCTTATAGCCCTACTCTCCATTTTCTTATCAGACAATTTCATCCCTCCTGTATTCTCATCTTCCTCCACTTGTGCTTTACACCCCTTGCTTCCCCAAAGAGCTCTTACATACAGCTCCTGATATACAGCTCTTACTGTACCATTATAACCACAAAGACAATAGCAAGGCACAGAGAATGCCATGTTAAGGTTATTACTATTATTACTAATTAAGCTATTACTGCCTTGACTCCAATGACTTTATATAAAATAAGCTTTCTACCTGCAGTTATAAAAGCTAAGAAACTTCATCAGGTGCCAGAAATCCACTATGGACCTGCATCAAGTAAAGTATGTTAGGACGACCAAGTTAAAGCATAGTGCAGAAACTTGCACATCTTCCAACTTCAGTCTAGTAAAAGACAGCATCACCTGAAATGTCTCCTGATGTTACAGCTTCTTTTCCCTGGGACCCTGAAGCTGGTCCTGCTTCAGTGCAGGAGCAGCTCTACCCCCTGGGGTAACTGTGTGTTACACCAGAAAGCAGGAATTTCTGCGCAGTCAGCACAGGTCAGCTCCTGTGCCAATACCTCGACCCAAAAAGTGCTGACACCCTGAACCTGTGGAGAACAGTTCTGTCTAGAAACTTTGTCAGTCCCCAGGTCAGGCAGACTCCATTCCCTTGCAGCCGCAGTCCTTGCTTCATATGTTTCCCACAACATGTTCATTATCTGCATTTTCAACTTCTTGGATCAATGTCCAGTTTGTAGATTATGTCACTATGAACATATTGGATGTATTGGCAAAATTGTGTCCCTTAATGTGAGTATAATACACTCAATACATAAAAATGCAATGGCAAAATAGGCAGTTTGAGAATGTCTTTCACCAAGAAAATACAAGACATCAGTGTCTCAGCATAAACTGTATGTTCAAATACTGTACTAACTCCAAATATTCAAAGGCTAACAATGAGCTAATGAAAGGTAGGTTTGTTGTAATACTACGTAAGTTAGCATCTGGTGACACACTACATGTTCAAAACACACAATGTACAATGTAAAATGGACACAGTTTCATATAAAGAAAGAACCAAGTTCTCTTTCATTAAAGAGAATACCTGTTAAGGCAAGCATGACATCTTTAATGGTGCTTTGTATGTTCGAATGGTAAACAAACGCTTACAAAAGGTTTGTTCAGTATAAGGGCAATAAATAGCAAGTTAAACATCAGAAACAAACAGTAGCAGTATTATATTCAGTCTAAGCTCGGCAATTACTTAACCTGAAGTACAGAATTCACAGAAATAAGTAAATCCAATAATGAAAACTGAGCTAGGCTGAACCTGAGTAAAGCATTAGCAAATCCATTACAAAGAACAAACCCATACTGGCTCCCAGCTGAGGGACCAGTTGACTAGAAGTCTTTCATCTTTAACTCCTTTGATTCCATTTAACAACATAAAGTACAAGAAGTTACAGCAAATAGGGCGGCATGAAATATTCCATTGTGTTAGCAGAAGTCTATATTAAAAAAAGCCCACACAAAACACCCTCAAATGAATCTTGGATTTCTTGCACTAAAAATATACAGAGAACATTACTCCTTTGGAGAGAGTTTATGTTCCCTGTTTGTTCACTCCGTGAGAAGCAGCGGGCAGCATAGCAGCATGGCAGGGGACTTCTGCCTGGTACCATGAAATCATGGGGCTGGAATGCACTTCAATGGAGCTGTTAGGTCAGGGGATGGGAGCTGTATGCTCCAAAGTACTGGAGTTGGAAAAGGATAAAAACAAAAGGAGTGAAGACTTCCCAGTGGAGCAGAGTGAAAGCCACAAGACATGCAGCTCCAGCCCACAGGCACTCACTCATTCAGACATCTGTAGTAAGCACAGTGTGAGCCTGCTGTTCGTATGTTTAACTCTGTGTGGTGTGTGCACCTACACCAGTAGTGCTGCACGTTAGTCCTCACTCCTGTTAAGAGTGCACTATCTGACAGATGACTTAGCATCGACTACTTGTTTTCCCTCTGCAAGACCTGTGCATGGCAATTCTAAACACCACAGTGCATTTCTCAGCTGCATTACCAAATGAAGCTTGGCCCCAAACCCAGTAAGATTCAGGTGCTCTCTTATCAAACCTCCCTTTCATGATAAACAACTGCCACTCCTTATACTGAAAAAATATCAGCATCCAAATGCTCTCACTCAGGAACAAGCATTATATTCTTATCCCAGACTAGGATGGCTGAAGTCTGGTCCCGCCATCCTGCAGCGTGGCCATATCCATTCTCAATGCAGAAGAGGAAAGATGACAGCTTCCAAAAACCCAATGCTGCTCTCTTGGACCAAAGCAGGGCTTTTCTCTGTCTGCCATATTGGTAGGAAGGAGAGCTACAACTGTCAAGGCCTCAATTCAGCAGTCAAAGACACAATCATTGCCTTTCATGAGATAGATGTGCCAGAACTGGAAGACACACCATAGCTGATAAAGGAAAAGATCCATGCAGATCCAAGCATCCCATGTTACAGACAATTCTTGGTATCCTGATTATATCCTTGATTATCCTGATGTTTAGCTTTATGAATTCTGTGAATGCTGAACACAAAAATTTACCTGCTGAATACATGTATTTGCCTGGTACAGTCAAGAGAAAACTGCTTCTCACATATGTAGTAAAATCAGTCATAAAACAGTTCCCCCTTTACAAAGAGTTACAGAAATAAAATCAAGTGAAAGCATTCGCAAGACTTAAGTCTTCAGAACCTCTCTTCTTTACAACTCCACATAAATATTGCCATCACAGACTTGAAATGACAGCAGACAAGCTACAATTATAAGGCAAACCTTATGCCTATGCTTTAATCTGTTTCGGTCTTAAAAACAGAAAAATGTAGCACCCATTCAAGGAGGTAGGAGAATGCTGCCAGCAGACAAACAATTCTCAGGATTGCTTTCTCTTTTTATTTTGGCATAGGCATGTTATAAAATTACATAAAAGTACACATAAAAATGTGGCTGGTTAGAGTCCAGTTAAGTCCTATTGTTTAACACAACAAACCATAAAATGATCACATTAATCCTGCCCTAGAAGTACAGAGGTGGTGCCTGTCAGCTTCTCAATCTACCCAGTCATGAGGGAGAGACAGATATATTTTCAAAATCAAATTCCAAGGAGGCTTTTGCTAATTATTCCCTTGGAGTGACTGACGGTAAGGACAAAGCTTTGGACTAACTAGTTTCTTTGGACTTTGTCCATGACTCCATCCCAGGGACCGAACAGATGGGAGATAGGCTTATGCCTCAATCTATAATATATCTTACAAACATTCTAGTTTCTAAATAATAAAAAAACCCCTGACTCACAAGCTTGCCCTAGGCTGAAACAAAAGCAAGAGACTTTAGACCCAAACCCCACAATGTTACAGAAAATTATGACAGTGCTACAGGAGCAGCTGCAACAGAAATCACCCCCCAAGCCACAGCGGTGGTTACAATTCACATGCTATAGCATTTAGCTGCTCTGCTTTATTTTAACAGCCATTCAGTTGGGGCAGAACAGGTGAAGAGCCAAGTGAGAGCCACAGCATCAGAGCTAATTCTAAACACAGGTGGTGGGCACGACAGAGAGAGCAGGAAGTCGACAGGAGAATCACTGCTGACATGTAGGACAGGGAAGATTGATGGCTTCCCTCTCTAGTTTTCCCCACTGTGTAGGCACGCAGGGGGTGGGGGAAAGGGACGGAGAAGCTGCTGTGCTGGCGACATAACACACCACAAGCCTCCACAGCACCAGCGCTGATTAATGAGACTGGAACAACTCAGGAAACAGCAAAGGATCATTCACAGACTTTGCTCTTCTTGTTAGAATTTTATTCATGGGGATTCATTTTGCCCCAGCTGTCCCAAGCTGAAGCAAGTTCAAATTTGCCAGAGGAAAAGAAAATGTGGAAGGGAAGAAAGAGCAGCATAAGCAAACACAGACACGCATAAAACAGAAAATTTGGAAAATTTGAAATTTCAAGCATGAAGATCCTCTCAACAGGGATCAAAAAGGGAAGAAAAATAAAACCAAACCAACACAACCAAAAACTTGCTCCAACCTCAGAGACAAAAGAAATTCTTTGGCTGACAAAAGTCACCAACTACTGCATCTTTTGCATCTGTCTACAATTTTTCTATTTCCCTTATTAATACTTGGCAACTTCAAAGCTCTGGTTGCTAAAATAATATGCTTGTCTGTTAACACTGGCTTAGCAAAACCTGTTTTGAGACCGTTATTAAGCAGCAAAATGAAGGAAAGCCAGACGAGTCAGATTTTACTAGCTAAAGCATAATTTTAAAGCCTAATTGGGACAATTTCAGTATTAATGTTAGAGAAAGAAAAAAAATGAAGGAAAAAGGAAACTTAGGAGCAGTGTATGTACTACTTACTTTGCTTCATTTATTGTTTTTAATGCAATTACTTCTCTGCAAACTTGCTGTGGAAACTTTCAAACATGTTTATTTTGATCTGATAATTCAATATGTCAAATACATCTGGTACAAATGCTATTTCAACATGCTTAATTCTTAAAATGAGAGATTAAAGATCTAACATTAAATTAGAAAGAAACATATTTATACCAGAGCAAGTTTTCAGATAAATAGCTTCTGAAAGAAGATTAACCCATTGCCCAGAAATGGAACTAAATTAAGATTTAAACAGCACTGCCTAGTATCCCCTTCTTGAACGTCAAATGCACTCATATTTAAGCTTCAGTAGGACTTTAATATTTATATTTCAAATGAGAAACACATTTAAAGGAGGAACATTTACAGCACATACTAACCCCACCCTATAAATTTAACTCTGCCCTCTAGGGCTAGCAAAAGCACTCAGTGTGACTGCGGCTGGGTTAGGCTGCCCTCTCATGCTGCCTTGCTACAGATGACTCAGCAAATGGCTCCTTTCATGTGGCTCGCTGCATCCCGCAAATGGATTCTCTCATTTGCTTTATGAGCCCCACGTGCCACTCGGGGTGCTAATGACAGCTGCACTGACAGACACGGGGATTATCTACAGCAGCTTGCCACAGCTCCTGCCACCACACACCACAAGGTACCTCTGGACCTGAGGCAACCGTGGACCCTTCCGTATTGAGTGGAACAGGGGATACAACCTCTGGTTAGGGACTTAGAGACAGCCAGCAGCCTCCTGGCTCAGGAGAGCCGGCTCCAGTTCTCTGCAGAGGCCTAGGACAAGAACCTGTGGTAACATCTGTGCACAGCTGGTGAAGAAACCAAGCACTGGGTCTGCACGGAGCCAACAGAGGTCACCAATCTTACCCTAAACCACAATGTCTTCCTCAGCAAGGACACAGCCTGGTAGTCTTTATTTTTTGTGCTGCGCTCCTTACAGTTCTCCACATCAACTTGAAGGACAGCACATCACATCAGCATGTTAGAGCTCCTGTTCAGAGCTGAGCCATAACCCACAGCTACAGAGCAGGTCCAATGCACACTGAACCATGGCACTACTTGGGCACCACCTGGGTTTCAAAGGTGTGCACAGAACTGCAATTCATGGCCTCAGATGCGGCCTGATGCAGCCTTAACTCTGATTAAAGATTCTCAAACCATTTACTTGCCTTTTTAAAACTGGGGCAATAAAGTTTCTCCAGTCAAACTATCTAACCACAGACATTAGCTGCAGGTCGTATCAGTCTGTTTCACCCAGGGCAGGTGAAAGGCTAAAGGAATTAATAAAAATATATTTTAAAAACTACAACGGAAGGAAGGTGCTAAAAGACAAACCAAATTAGTGCCTCACTGACAGGAAGCTGCAGCAGGAGCTAAGCCTGGTGAACTATCAGCAGGAACCTTCCGGCCAGACAGACAAGGAAGGAAGGTAAGATCAGATTGGTACATGCTGCATCCAAACCCATCACATGATGCACTCAATGCTCAAAAGCTGAAAACCTCACAGTTCCAGTACTGCAGGCATTGCTTGGAAGAGGTGGCACCAGGGAAAAGGAGAGGGAGAAGCAAGACAACCTTTGTTACACTATGGAGAAAACCCCTAAGACACAAATCCATATGAAAACTGATTTATTGTTCATTGAACAATGCGGCTGAACCAGCAACAACTAAAGTTTTTAGGCACAGGTGCCTCCTGGAAACAGCTCCACAAAGCACCCATCAGGTCTGGCTTCCTTCTGACCCAGCTGCAGCCCCACAGACCAGCACAAAGCACACTGGGAAAGCACTGGGCCAGGGAGCTCACAGCCAACCTCTTGTTCCACTCTGGGATCTCACAGAGTTACTCTGTATCAGTCAGCTCAACTTCAATTCCTGGAAAACTACGGGAACAAATAATGAACGTTGAAGAAATTACAGAAATAACAGCAGACAGCAGTATTTCTCAAGAACTAGTGCCTCTCCAGAACTCTGATAGCCTCCCATAGCACCAGAGATGCTAGAATGGAGAAGCAGTATTAAAGGTTATATCCTGATATTCATTAGGTTCCAATACCATCTCAGTGTCCAACAAGCTAGAGAAATAGCACCTCAAATACAGTCTTATATGCTGGGGGTGAAACTGGAGGGAGAAAAAAATCCTGAAAACAGCACTTATTGATGGCTTACAGTGGTTGGGGAAAGACATATCAAATACAGTTTTGCAGGGTTTTGTCCTGGGTCCAGTATGATTCGATTTTGTGTATCTCTATTAGTAATGTGGATGATGAAATAGAGTATCCATTAAATCTACAAACAAAACAAAGTTGGAAGGATGATAAGTGCTCAAAATAATCTTGACAAAGCAAAGAAATGGTCTGAAAAACCAGAATGCTATTTATCAGGCAAAAGTACACAGATTTATACAGAAAAGTCTACTCAACCACACAAACGCAGGAAGGAGAACAGCTGTCCAGGCAACAACTACAGAACAGGGTCTGGGGTTTGTAATATTTCAGAAGGTGAGCACGAATCAATATCATGCAGCTGCAAAACCATCACATTTGTAAACTCCACCAAAAATTGCACAGGAATATATTAATAGGATGAAAATCCAGGAGACAGAAAACAATTTGCACATCTTACTCAGGATGAGGATGGCCTCAAGCTGGAGAACTTGGGACAATTTTAGGTCCTGTATTTCAAAGCAGTGGTAGAAAGAGGCCATAGAAGTTCAACCAAGTCCAATGAGTGACCTGAAAAAAAAGACTACAGAGGAAAGCCTGAAGTGTTTTTAGTCCAGTGGAAGAAGACTGTGAAAGTAAAAGGCCTTAAATACATACAGTTCTACATATGACTTGGGATCACAGTTAACAGTAAGAAACAATGAGCTTATGTTGCAGTAAGAAGGATTCAGATCAGATCTAAAGAAAAGCTTCCAAGAGTAAGAAAAAGAAAGCATTTCAAGAGAGTGCTTAGATAGGTTCTTTATAAAATACATATGATGCATTGATAAAGATGTAGGGACAGTTAATTTTTACTTTGGGCCAAGGGAAACACCAGATCACCTCAAAGAGTCTGTTCCAGTCCTCTGAGCCCATAATCTGACATAGGAATGATTAAAGCCAAAGTGAGATGACCAAAGAGGATGGAAAAACAATCAGAATTCTATTTAGACAGATCAGATCTCACGGCATTTGAAGATTCAACAAAAATGTAAGAATTGAGGCCTTTTCACTGATAGCAACTAAACACTGACAAGCTTTGAAAAACCATTCCAAAAATGTTGAAACAAAGAACATACCAGAGGAAAAGAAAATGTGGAAAGATGGGAAATACAAGTTAATATTTAACATTTGTAAACTGTTACATGCCCACATTTAGAAATGTACATTGCTCAATAGAATAAATGTTATAGCAACAAGTGAAGAATTAGAACTTATTTTGCTACAAGATACATGTGGAACTGTCAAAATGCAGTGAAAAGAGTAATATATTTCTAAATTATAGATTATTTGATATATGAAAGGTTGCTGTGATTTTAATATATTACACTATTCTAAGTATCAAAACCTTCACAACCTTGAAGCAAAACAAACCAGAAGGCTAAAGAATGCCCCCACAACTAAATACTTCCCTCACGGAGAAATGAGAGAAGTTTTATGTTCTTGATCACAGTAGTATCCAAATCTCTCAAACCCATCTGATTGCTCTTGCTCTTTCTCTGACCTCTAGCTGAAAGAGATTTTATTGTATTTTTTTATATATTTTCTTCAAGTGAGGAGTCAGCTTGCTACTAAGATTGCCCTATGGGATATAAACAAAGAATATCGACTTACATCTAGAGGGATGTTTTTTAAAAAATACTTTTTGTTTGGAATTACTATGTTTCTTCAGAATATTGTCCTAGAAACTCAAAGAGTAGTTCATTTCCTCTCCATTATTTTATTTGGCAATTTCCTGTAGCAAGGAAAAGTTGGCTTCGTTTCACATGGGGCCAAAATTAACACAGCTGTTCAAAAACTTTCACCTTGTGGTCACAGCATGAAATTCATCTCAGGTGAATAGGAAAGTTTTAAAACCACCTGATGGATGGTGAGAGGCCTTAGAATGTGGAAATCTCAGTAAATTCCCTAATGATGCACACATGCACAAAGAAAATGCTACAGCTGGTCCTCCTTGTCTATGCTGGAGAGAATTCTATGAATTTAAGTATTTTAGACACAATAATCACACTTGTATCAGGGACTTCTAGGGAATTTAAACAACTTTTTCTGGAGCTAGACAATACTCACAGACTGCATTTAAACTGTTGTTATCAGTGCACGCTGGTCCTGAAATTACCAGGCTGGGTTGTTTCCACAGAAAGAACAAACAACAGATGAGCAATGGATGGGGGGGGACAAACACAAGTGTTCATTTGTGCTCAGGTCAAGAGGATGTAGCCAAGTGAGATGAGAATGGTAACAGCAAACTGTGACTTGCTTATTAGACCCCCTGGGCCCAGAAACATCAAATGAAAGTTCCCTAGTTTGTGTGTGACACTCACTGCTTTGCTTGTCCTAAAGAGGAGATGTTCCTTGCTAACTTACCTGTATTATTCAAACTGGCCCACAGGAAGCCAGGCAAATTACCAGCTCTCAGTTTGGATGTACCCTGTGGAGTATATCAGTGTAGAAAAAGCCCAAGTGTTTTTACTGTCGGCATCCCAGTAAAAAAAATGTAATATCCCATTTTCTTTGGGTACTGGCAAGTATTCTGAATACTGGAGACTTACAATGTTGCATGGTCAACTGTGAAAATGTCCCTCGGGAGGGAGTGACAGCACCTCCGGCTGCTGTGACCTGGCTTAAGGCTTGACGAACAGGAGTCAGAGTGCTGACAGTGCTTTAACTTTGCAAAGATCTAAAATGTAGATATCGTAAAAAAAATACCCAACAAAACACTCCAGTGGAAGTACATGAAGAGCAGATTGTGAACTCGACTGCACAAATTACATGGGCTAATTTGTTGCCAGCAGAGATGCAAAATGAGATTCGCTCAGGAATTCAGAGGGCTGGACCCCTCATCCCCTTTATATAAGCAACAAAGAGGCTTTGAAATGTTTGAAACTGTTTTGTTCTTCTATGCAAACGGAAAGCACCCTATGGATGCCTATTAAGTAAAGTCTTTCCACATCTTGGCAAGTATGTGATTTCAAGAAAAATATTTGCAAATGGATAACCCAATTCGAGAAGAAGTCAAAGACCACCTTTGAAAGAAACTTTGATGTGGCTATAAAAAGATTATATTTAGGAAGGATAGCTTAACGTGGTTCTGTTGTCAAAAGTTTGTATCTCCCCATATTTCTCTGCTGTTTTTCATGCAAAAAGCAACGCTGGTAAGCAGAGAAGTAAATGCTCATGAGATGTAGGATTAAGGCAGAATCCCTGAAAAGAACAGTTCCTGACTGTTGGATAAAGACAAAACAGGCCATTTAGCAATCTCACTGCCAAAGGACAGGGATATTGGAACATCCACAAGTGTGAAAGCAAATGACAAAAATAGTCGCTATGTGAATCTTTGGTGAAATCATCAGGAAGACTGGAGTCTTTTGTTAACATGGAAATGCTGCTGCATCTTTCCCAAGGTACAGTATCATGTACAGATTTCAAAGTCAGAACCATGCACCTGGCAAAAGGAAAAAGATGATGGTGAGACTAGGAAGTTGTGAAGACATTTGCAATTCATTTTGTTTTTTAATGCTGTCCAACAACCTTCAAATGAGATTAACAGGTCAGCCAGACTCTGAGGACAACACTGTGCAGACCAATATCCAATATTTGATTGTCACTGAGCCTATGTGATCAGAAACAACAATGATGGGATTCAGAACAACACATGGTCCATCGGTCAGAATGGCAGAATGTATACAATTTCATCTCATTTAAGCTTCTGAATACTTCTAGGAATTGGAAGAATCTCACAGAAGCTCTGAGCTTCAAAAGTGGAAATTTAGCACTATCCAACTCTAGGATCCTTCTGCACAGGAATGTAAATATTGACAACCACCTACGTAAGTGAACTAGATGGGCTTACCACACTTTGACATATCAATAAGAAGCATTTAATTCACCTTCTAATCTGTAGTGTAAGGCTCCAAACAAACAATACAGGTAGTCTAAACAAAAAGAAATTTCTAGTCTGAACAGTGATGAAAATGTCATCTAAATACAAGGGAAGCACAGCAGGGTTTTATCTGCCTGTTACAAAGATAACATCCTTGCAGTAATTTATAACATGAGCTACATGAAACACCACGAAAACTGAGGAAATCCCTATTTTTAAACTTCACACAACACTTATTCTTCATTCAGTTATTGTGCAGACATCACTGAAGGAACTGGGTCAACTTCACTACTCTATTGCTTTGGCCAGCTCCAAGGAGCAGATGCAGGCCCTAGCATAATTCAAAGAACTTGAAGCTAAAAGTAAAAGCAGACGTTTCATTTCTGGTAGCAATCATCGCATCTGAGCACAAGAATGAGGGAAATGAGAAAATAAGTATATATATTTAATTGTCTATTTGTGTGTGCATACATATATATAAATATGTATCTATTTCCTCTCCCATGCAGTAAGAAATTCAGTGCACTCTCAAGGTGGATATCTATCTCTCGGGGCAAATAGATATTTAATCCTGTCCAGTGGATACATAGATTTGCCGGATACAGCAGAAAATTATAAAATCTGCTATGTGATTTGTCTGAGTTGGGGACTCCAAGAATGATACTGTTAGTCAAGGGCTCAAATAATCAAAAGGAAAACAATTTCAATTCACTGCAAAACTCAAAAAAATGTATGATCTAAGGTGACTTAACTGACTTAATGTTGAGGGTTTTTCTTCACTTCAACTTCTGATCCTACTGCAATTTGAGTCAATTCCACAAAATGTTTGTTCATCTAACCCTAGAGTCGCAGCATCAACCACAACTTGTGTCATGGAAAAAGTAATTGTTGAGTGTCTAGAATAGCACTTGCTGCATTAGTAAATGGAAATTCTATCTGCCAATGAAACAGCATTAAAACAGGACTCCAGTCTGCTGTCTAGAGACAGAGGTGATCTGCTACAAACTGGCTCACAATGCTTGTTCAGCACATGCACTGGAGAAATTTACACAAAACTTCAGCATCCACAATGGCCAGAGTAGCATCTTTCACTAAACTCACTGTACAAAATAAGTTAATAAAAGCACAAGTCCCTCAAGAGAAAAAACAGGCTTAGTCAAGATACTGGAAGCAAGGGCCAGAGGGGGAAAGAATGGTGGGACTCTACCCAAGCCCTGCCAAGATGCCAGAATAAAGGGCTGTTTCCTGCTAAAACAATCTATGTTTGCCAGAGTTTATTGTTAGAACTCCATTATGGAAATGAATAGGACCCGTTCATGCCTCAAAGATCTTTCATTTCTGTCTACAATGGGGGCTCTCTGTGCAGCTACAACAGTGGTCAAAATCCACTAGAGACAAGGCATTAAGCAAGGCAGATTACAAGAAGTCTCTCTATAACTGGAAGTCTAATAAATCTGTGTGGGAACCTGAGCTCTCTCAAATCCAGCGAAAACCCAAGAAATGTATATTCTCTCTGTATAGTAACTTGCCTTCACCTCTGAAGATGATACAAAAGCTAATGATTCCATTCTTGCATAAAGAACTATTTCACTGCTTTATCTGAAAGATAAGCCAGTTTCCCTGGAGGATTAAACATATTTAGTTATTGTTTACTTATTTATTTATTTAGCTATTTAGTGATTAGAATAAAAACAAGTGACTGATTAGGAAAAATTTCCATTCCAACCTGAAGAAGTTGAAGTCTAGAAGACACTAGAGGTTTAATCCAAAGGCTGGAGTATGTTGCTAAATCCAGTTGATTTCATAAGGATCTGGGTAACTAAATAACTTTTTAGTATGTGCCCAATAACAATGGCAAAAAATATTAAAATTCAGGAAAATAGGAAATATTTAAAAAAAAAAAAAGACACCAATTTCTACATATGAATCCACATAGAGGCTACCTTAATCGGAAAGAATTTCTCCAATCACTTAGATCTTTCCTAAAGGTCCTCTGTGTTACAATATATTGAACCAGCCCATACTGGACACCAGAAAACATCAGGGGGCTTTGCTGCCTAACAGGTATTTGCATTTCCAGCCTTTTTTCCTCAGTCAAAAGCACTTTGCTACTTCCAACCTTCAAGCTCTCTAGAAGAAAGAGATGCAACACAGGGGACTGTCACAATCATAAATCCAGGGCAAGCACTTAAAAATCTGCTGGTTCATCCATCAATTTCAGCACACAACTGTCTGGACAGGCATTCTGAAGCTGACCTGCTGCAGTAACCTGCGTATGTGTGCAGCTTGTTACATGCACCTGGGGACTCATTTCATTAGTGGTTAACAAAGTGACCCCTATGTGACAGCAACAAATTCAAGATGGGAACATGGATGCTTTTAAATCGTTTGCATTTCATTCATAACACATCTGAATGATACTAAAAATTGAGCTCTCTCTCCCACCGTAGTTTTAACTACAATCTTAGAAATCCTTAAGGATTAGGGTCTGGTAATTTCAGTTACTTCCTTTCTCTGGAGTCCATATGGTAACTATACCCAAAAATTTTGAAGATTTAATTTGCAGTCTGGGAAAAAGCATTTTAATGGTCTTCTCCAAAACAACCCTTCAATTTTTATCTAACTGCCTTTTTCAGAGCCATCGTTGTTAAAAAATATGAAACATGACCAGTCATTAACATGACTAGCACAGTAACAATGGAGTGATCAGGTGGCCTGAATACAGAAGGAACAATACTTCCTCGAAAAAAGTAAATCAAATTTCATCAGACCCAAACAATCTGAAGATCTCCTCCTAAAGTACTGACAATACTGGCCACAGTCACCAAGGTTCACAGAGGCCCAGTGAAGTATCAGAAGACCAAAAAAGGAAAAATGGCATTCCCAGCTTCAAAAATACAGGAAAAAAAGAGCAGTCTGGGAGGTAGTCTGCTTAGCATCAATACTCAGCGAACAAAACCCATCTTTTGCAATTCCCTAGAAGATGAGAGGAAAACAACAGCAAATGTGGATTTGTTAAGAGCAAAGCATGCCAGATTAGTCTAACTGGCCTTGAGACTCATTAGGCTGCCCCAGCACAGGAAGATGCAGTAAATGCCTCTTGATTTTAGCACCACCTTTGGTCATGAACAGTAAAGCAAACCAGAGAAACTACATTCAGGGATCTATATTGTGGTATTTTTTTAAAGACACTGACATAGGTAAAGAAACAGATACATTCCTAAATGAACTGCTAAGACTACCAGTATATTGACTAAGATTCCTTGGATTTGAAGATCCTGTACTTGCAGTGGTCCTGACTAAGCATTCACCAGAGAGATTTTCTGTGCAACACTCACCAAAAGGTAGAAAAAACATCCTTGGAACGGTGGGACTCAAACCAAGTTTCTCTTTGTATGACCTGAACAGTATGTGCTGGAGTCAGTGTCCTGAGTTTCATTACAGCAAATCCAACTTTGAGTGCCAGAAAAGAAAAAAAAAAAGACTAAATTCTAGCCCCAAAGAGGAAAGGATTTTGTGTCAAAATATATCAACCCTTGTGGCCGGAAGATGCAGTTCTGGACCACATAAAGCTAAAAGAGAATCCACTTTCTGATGCATCACTCCTGTTGACAAGAGATGAATGTTGTAGGACATCAAAATGCACAGGTTAGCAACAACAATACAGCCAGTAACAGATCATGTGTGAAGGCCAGGGAAGGCTTTCCTACGAAAGAGGAAAGACTAGGGCAGGAGAAAAGGCAGCAAAATGAGAAGTTCTTGTTTTCTTTAAAAGATATTCTCAGGAAGGAAAGCAATACAGGTATTGGAGTATTCTTACAGTAACTGTAATAACTACTTTGATACTAGATAACTAAGACTAGAAAAGAAAAATGATGCCAAAAACCCCTTTTGAAGGCAAACAACATCTAAATGTATACTTCCAGCTGAGTGTCTGGAAAGCCACCTAGTGATACATGAGACCCTATTATCAAAAGCAAGACCTTGTGATTCCTCTACTTCATCTCTGCAGCCAGGACTAAACCTAATCCATGTTTTATCAGGACATACACCAGCAACTGACCGACTCACCTTAGATTAAATTTTCCTACTAACAGGTTATGCCATAGTTGGATTTCTCATAATTTTATCAGTAATTCCCTGGAGTACCTGTAGTTGCCATTTTTAAGAGTGTCTCATCAAAGAAACCGACTTGATGAAATGACTTTCTATAACCCTGGCTTAGGGACCACTTAAGAGCTATAAATCAGGGAATTTGGAAATAAGCTTTTAAAAGTCAAGACAGCCCAAACATAATTAATCTCTCCAACAAAACATTACTTTCTTTTTAACCACATATATTATGCCTACAAATTTTAGTTGTGTGCTAGAAATATGTACAAAAAGTATAAAGAAACTTTTCCACAGCATGGTAAATCCAGCATAGTGATGAACAGCGCACTACAGCAAAACAAAGCTGAAGCCACATAAATTAAATCTTCTAGTGACTGACCGCATTATCGAATGCTTAAACATCAAAACTATGAGGGTGCCAGTAGACACACTGCTCAAGCTTGAAGGCAAACACTTTTCCAGCTTGAAATTTGAATATTCCTCATCAACAGGCAGCGAATACATGATCTGTTCCAAGCTGTCTACTGTAGTAGCTGAACCACTCTCGAGTCCAGTCTGGCAATAGGAACAGCATAAATAAGGGAGCCGTTTTTCTCCTCAATTCTTTTGAAGATGCACTGTAAGTAGCACTTCAATTCCAGTGCAATTCTTTCCAGATAGACGTAAGAGGGCACTTAAGGTGAGAGAGAAAAGTGACAGAATCCCACAACATACTGGACTCACAAATTTAAAACCAAAGCAACAATTTAAATTACTATTGTTACTTGAGAGTGGGTGATCCGAAGCTACACACAGAGCACAGTGCAAATAACACCAGGGTTGTGGGTTCAATCCCCATATGGGGTTTTACTTAATAGTTGGACTGGATGATCCTTGTGGGTCCCTTCCAACCCAGAATATTCTGTGAATCTGTGAACCAACACTAACTTTGTGCTTCTTTTCTTTTAAATGAAAACATTTAAAGAATAACAGGAAGAAAGCACATTCTCAGATCTGTCACACCAAAAGACATCATGGCAACAGCAACCAGGTGATAAAGCACCTGGTACGTAACCTTGACCAGACAGGTGACTCAGAGGTGGCAATGAAGTGCACATCAGAGTAAATATTAAAATACAACATGAGCCACGTTCACTCAGAGCAGATTTCTTTATTATGCAAGATAAACCAGATTTCTTTGCTAGAGGGATGAAAGCAGGGGAGGGCATCTGCTGTGATACTGAACAGAGCCAAAAAAGTCACCATGTGCATCAGGAAAGATAAGCATATTCAAATCCTTTCAATATTTTTCAAGGAACTTTTTAGCTGTAAAAGTAATGAGTGGTTTGAGGCATCTTTGCAAGACCTGCTTTGGCAACGTATTACAGGGACAGCGTTAACTGCTCAAATTTTAAGTGTTAGAAATCTAAGATGATTTAGGCACATATAAGTGAAATTAAATCAAAGCACCTCAAGACATGGGAACACCCAACAAGTTTATCAAGTATGCCATACTGAGATTTCTTAGCTCTTCTGTATTGTTACAATTCAATGCAGTATTATACATAAATGAATTCTGAAACAAAAAATACAAGCAGAAACCTTACTTCTGCCTCACACTAACAAAGTAGTAGGAAGAACACAGTTACTAAGTAAAATATCAGTTATCAAAGTTTCATATGGGATAACAGGTTCTTCCTCTTTTGCTTTCACTCTACCTCCTCAATAGAAAGGGCAGAATCAAGGTCCTCTGCATGGTATTACCTGTTTTAGAATGTAACGAAATATGCCTTGATTTCTTAAACTTCATTTAAAAATCCTAGCTGCGAAATAGTCCTGCAATGCGTAGCTTACCCAGATTCACCACTATATACACCAACTTTTTGTGCATTAGTGCATGTTATAGCTTGATGTGCTCAGAATATCAACTCCATAGCTGAGGGTAACAGAATTCACTTGCTGCAAATTCACGGACAATACAGATTACACCGAAAAACTGAAAGGCATCTTTGATCTTCTTCCTACCCTATTTATTTCTTTTCACAAGGAACATGAGACATATCTACCCTGGTACACATTCTGAATAATGTGTTCCTTTTTATTGAAACATACCATACCATTCAGGATTTGGATGACATGTGAAGAGCAAGATTTTCATGAAAAAGCCAATTCTCCAACTAGGGGAAACATTCTCTAAAATGATGCAACATTAGTATTATTGTCATCAAATTCTTCCACTCATTTTAAAAACAAGGCTACAAACTACATAAAGATTTCTAAGGCAAGCCATTCATAGACATAAAACTTTACGAAGGAGGCTGCCTACAAACACAAGGTCACTGAATATATACCTACCTGACTTGGCTGATTGCTTAGGGTTATCTTCCCAAATACAATCAATGCAATCAGTTGTTCCTTTATTTCAATTTTCTAATAGAATCGGG